>VFFE01007184.1:613121-831148 GCA_008921705.1 Burhinus oedicnemus
AACAAGCCTCTTTTTTTTTTTTTTTTTCTTTCAAGAGCACTTGGCATCCTTTTTTATTCTCAGAAAAGCAGAGCATCCGAGGTACACACAATCTGGAACTTGTGTTTCTGAAGAAGGATAGATGGACGTACATATTTCAGAGCTGTTTTGAATCCAAGTGCATAAAGTAATAATATATAAAAGTATCAACCATGACTCTGCTGTGAAAACCATTAACAAGGATTTTAAAATCTTCATTTTCAAGATCTTTGTGTTATAACTGAAGTTCATTCACTCCTGTCCTTTTATTAGCCTGGACAATTTCAAGAACCTTACCTCTTCAAGCATAAATCAGCCATATACATTTCCTTAGTCATATGTCAAACATTCGTTTCTCGTTCCTGAAAAAATCTGAAGATCCAAGTTACTCTGGAGAAAAGCTAGAATTGAGTTCTTATACATAAATACTTTCCTATATATTAATATACAAGAATATATATTTAATGTTCACTTTAAACAAGCAGGTCTAATTCTGATGAACTTCTGGTGAGCTAGGAAATAAATATTTCCACCCACCAGCTTTCTGATGCAGTCTGAAGTACTGAAACAGAAAGGGTGGATGCGGAGTTAATTTTAAAGGTGATCAGTGCTTTTAGAGAAATATCTTCTCAGAACTGTAGTGTGAAGGCAGGGAGCATTATTTCCTCAGGGATATCAGAAATAGGCATGAAGAGGGTGGAGGGCTTGAGTTCTTGACATCTAGAACAATGAAGAGTCATAAGAAAGAAGCAACTGTGAGGGGACATCAGGTCTTCCTCAGCTGCCCTCAGCTCACAGTCAACAGACACACACTGTTTTATGGGTGTTGCAAGGACCTGGTCCAGCAGAGTGAACCGCTGGAAGAAAATTATGAGCTGTATGATTTACATGAAATATGGCATAGGTGCATAAGTTCCCAGCTACAGATCTGAAGTTTTATGCTATCCATATCACATTCACAGGCTTTTCTTTTTCCAGTGTTGGGGTTGAGGTTATGGGGGAGGTTATTTTTAGTTTTTGAGAAACTAAAAGGATCAATCACTCCTCAGTCTGAATGAGTTAATGTGCTTCATCTCTTGTTTAGTTAGTGATCTATTTTGCCCTTTGATTTGGGGACATTTTAAAAGACTTTTTGGCCAATCTGTGACTAGAGATAGTAAACAAGGGGATGTTCTGCACTATTTGTTTCTAATTTCTTCTTGTTTAGAGTATCTCCTTACTGAAGAAATGAAGACTGATCCAGCTGAGGTAAGATTAGATGACAACAGAGAATCTAGAGCTGTTAGTAGTGACTACGTGCTTTCTTTAATTAGCAACTGCCCAGGCAATATAATAGAAGCAATTAATAACAGGGGTTAAGCTGTTATTTTTCTGTTTGAACTGAAACTCTTTTCCAGGCTAGCTTCTGTTACAAATGAATGGCCCAACTACCCAAGTTTTAAGCAGCCCAGCTATATCCACCATTTCACTTGAGTGGCAGGACTAGAAATATAGGGAAGAAATCTACTGGCTGTTCTTTTTCTTAAGAAGTACTAAAGTAAAACTATGTATCCACATATAGTTTACAAATACTTATTTTTGTGATTCAGAGTTTGTCAGTTCTCCAATAAACTTCACAGTAGTTGAGAGCAGCTATAGCCTTGACTTTAATATTCTTTTATTTTGCACAAAGTTCCCCAAAATAGGGCTATTAACCATCAGTCAAGGACATTTTAAGGTGTCGTCATTTTTATCTTGGACTCTGACAAACATTCTAAACATTAGTCTGATAAACTTTTCAAATTTTTTGTTATAATTCTGTACTCCACATAAAAACGTTTTTGAATATATTACTGAATATCTGAAAGACTTAACTATCTGTAACGAATGGGGATGGATATACCATCAGGCATTAAAATAACATATGACTCAACTCAAAAGAATTAGATACATTACAATGAGAAAATAAAAGTTTCCAAAGATATTTCTTCCAAACAGAAGAATTCACAAGTGGTATACAAACAAAATGATGAGAATATGATATTTTGTAACATCTACTGTTCACCTGAGATTCCTAATTTCACAATCAAAAATAACCACTGGCTGAGTAAATACACACAATGCTTTAGTAAATAGTTTTGTTCAAGTAGTTATATTTTGCTTTCAGAAGTCCTTTACAGTTATAACATTAAAACAATCAAGAAAACCAACAACTTCATAAGAAAAAGGAGAATTTAAAGGAGAATTTACAATTATTGAATAAAGCTAAAGGACTGGTTTGTTGTTTCCTAAGCATGCACAACAGTACTGAAAAATGCACAAGACTTGTGCAAGTCTCACTTTGTAAAGATATTCCAAGATTTAAGAACTAGAGTTTACATTTGGATTTGTTGTCTTGGTCTACGAAAGGAAGTTATTGTTTACATAATGTATAACAACACCTGTAGAGTTGCGTGGTTATTGAGATTTCTGACTGTTTACAGGATCTAGGATGTCAACAGTGAGGTGGGACAATTGGTCACAGAAAACAATTATAAAGCTTAAAGTTTGGAATAAACAGGATGATGTAGGTAAAAAGAGCACTTGTCTTCCATTCCGTTTTTGTAAAACAATAAAACTGAGCTCAAGTCATGGAAGTAAATGCTGTGACAAAAAACTAAACCAGAATGCTAAATCATAGTAAATCAATGTAGAAATTACAATATAAAGACAAACAACCCCCTAGCTTACTGAATATTTAAAATGAACATCCTCAAATATTGACATATTACTTAAATATAGCTAACTTGTCACAGCCTTTTCTTAGCAACATATGGAAAATTCTTCTCCTTTCTTTCCTGCTAAAATTAAAGCCCCTGCCACAAGAGGAGAGAACAAAGAATCGCTGCACAGCCCTGTCGTGGTTTGAGCCGGACTGGCCACTCAGGCAGAACGACAGATGCTCTCCCCTACCTCTCTCTCCAAGGAGCAGGGGGGGAGAAAGAGAGAGAGAGAGAGACTTATGAGTTTATAAGGAACTAAACTACTTTAATGAAATATTGATAATAAAATAATAAAAAGAAAATAATGAAATATGTACAAAACCGTATCAAGCTCCCAGGATGACGATCACGTCACCAACAGGCACTGGGGAAGTCCCAGACTGGACTCAGTGATGGATGGGAACTGAATTCTGGATCTGGATTCAGGATCGGAATCAAAGGCAGACAAAGAGACAGAGTCCTCCTCGGATGCCAGCCACTGAAGAAAGAGCGGGCTGACCCTTTGATCCCTCAGCTTTTATACTGAGCATGAGGCAGATGGGATGGAATACCCTGTTGGTCAGTTTTGGGTCACCTGTCCTGTCTGCTCCTCCACGCAGGTGTGACCCCTCTACGCTTTTCTGCTTCCGACCCTCCAATGGGGCAAGTAACAAAGTTGGCTGCCCTTGGTTGTTATAGCAATAAGTATAAGAAACAGGAAGTTATTGGAAGTGGTCAACACGGATTTATCAAGGGTAAATCATACTTGACCAATCTGATAGCCTTATATGACATTATAACTGGTTGGCTGGATGAGGGGAGAGCAGATGTCATCTACCTTGACTTCAGCAAGGTTTTTGACACTGTCTCCCATAACATCCTCATTAGCAAGCTGAGGAAGTGTGGACTAGATGAGGAGACAGCGAGGCAGATTGAGAGCTGGTTGTGTGACAGAACTCAGAGGGTTGTGGTTAATGGAGCAGTGTCGAGTTGGAGGCCTGTAACCAGTGGCATCCCCCAGGGGTCGATACTCAGTCCAATCTTGTTCAATATATTCATCAATGACCTGGATGAGGGGACAGAGTGTAACCTCAGCAACTTCGCTGATGATACCAAACTGGGAGGGGTGGCTGACACTCCAGAGGGCCGTGCTGCCATCCAGCGTGACCTGGACAGGCTGGAGTGCTGGGCAGAGAAGAACCTAATGAGGTTCAACAAGAGCAAGTGTAGGGTCCTGCACCTGCGGAGGAAGAATGCTAGGCACCAATACAGGTTAGGGGTGGACCTGCTGGAAAGCAGCTCTGAGGAGAAGGATCTGGGGGTCCTGGCAGATAGTAAATTATCCACGAGCCAGCAATGTGCCCTTGTCGCCAGGAAGCCCAATGGAATCCTGGGCTGCATAGGGAAGAGTGTGGCCAGTAGGTTGAGGGAAGTCATTCTCCCCCTCTATGTGGCACTGGTGAGGCCACAACTGGACTACTGTGTCCAGTTCTGGGCTCCCCAGCTCAAGTGGGACAGGGAACTTCTGCAGGGAGTCCAGCTTAGGGCAAAAAAAGTGATTGGGGGATTGGAGCACCTCCCTTATGAGGAAAGGCTGAGAGAGCTGGGACTCTTTAGCCTGGAGAAGAGAAGGCTGAGGGGAGACCTTATTCTTGCTTAGAAGTATCTGAAGGGTGGATTGAAGGAGGATGGAGCTAGGCTCTTTTCAGTGGTTCCCAGTGACAGGACGAGGGGCAACAGGCACAAGGTGGAACATAGGAAGTTCCATTCAAGCACAAGAAAAAACTTCTTTACGGTGAGGGTGACGGAGCACTGGAACAGGCTACCCAGGGAGGTTGTGGAGTCCCCTTCTCTGGAGATTTTCAAGACCCGCCTGGATGCAGTCCTGAGTAATGTGCTCTAGGCATTCCTGCGTCAGCAGGGGAGTTGGACTAGATGATCTCTAGAGGTCCCTTCCAACTCCGAAAATTCTGTGATTCCATGATAAGCAAGAGCCTCTCTGCAGCCCATTCCTTGGCATCAACTATAAACATGGGTCTTACCACTCTGAGAGCGAAGTTTTCTGCACAACATGCTGTTAATTTCAGCAGTTAGAAGAGGCCTAGCTAAAAAGTAAAGTTACTGAACAAAATTGGTCCTGTTTTATCTCAAACCAGGACAGCTATTATTACATGGGGTGGAACGGGGACATTTTTGCCACTATTTTCCCTCTATATCTTCCTGTATGAAAAGAAAACAGAAGTTATAGAATTGAATGGACAAAAGACATGAAATTCAAACAGAGAACAGTGCTTACCCAGTATCCTTCAGAAGAGAAGGTGCAAGAGCCAGAATTGTTTTGATTACTCTCATCCCATCATCTCCCCCATCCAGTGCATCAAGGTCCTCATAGCTGGAGTGTGGGAATAAGATGACATTAACAGCAATTCACGTGGCATGAGCCATGCCCTTGAGGATGCATTGCCCCACACTCCATGGAGAAAGGTGCACTCAACACACCTGAACTCCAGTACTCCTATAGCAGTGACAGCACTCACAGCTTTTATGTAAAACACAGGGAGTAAGAAGGCAGTCACCACTAGGCTGAGAAACTCCATGTTGAGCACCAGCAGAAAACCTGCCCTGAACTCTTTGCGAAAATCATGAGCCAACTGCAGCCGAGGTCACACAGTTCCAACACGTGGATCTGTTCTCTCTGTGCCAGCTGGTCAGGGAGAGAGTGGGTTGTATAGCAAGGGATCACTTGCTTTATTTCAACCATGCCAACAGCCAGGTTGCACTGCCTTCTAACCTAGCAGAGCAAATTAGAATGTAGAAAGCTCAACGTTCAGAATCTGCTCTGGTGCACATCTTGCACAGGGGTGGTGCAGGACTTTGTCCTGACACGCATGACAATCAATTCTGAGAAAGAATCAGCACACACAAAGTAGTTCCACATCCCAGAAGGGTTTATTCATGTTTGTGTGGGTGGGTTTGCTTAAGACAAGCATTGGGATGAGAATGGGTCACAGCATTTCCACCCAAGTTTTTTTTCCATCACAAAAAGCTGCTCAGATTACTTATACTTCCTTTCATAAACTCACACAAATTATGGGAAAATAAAAAAAGGTCTAACAGGAAAAATGCTCTGAAACAGTTTTGGATTGGAATTTTGTTAATTTCAGACTGTGTGCTTTTTCCATTTTTATAAATATTTAAAATACTTTGATATTGTTTCAGACCTGTAAGCAGTAAACAAAGTAAAACTGTATTATATACCACATAAACACACCTACACTACATACATTTATACTACATCTGCGTATTTTCTGTGCAATTGTGTATAATATAAGGAAGCAGACAGAAACCCTTGCTTCAAGGAGAAGAGAAATCTATTTGTCTGATTACCAGAGGATTTCTGCATCCAAGGAAGCCAAGTCTTCATGGAAGACATATGGGGGGTTACTGACTATGAAGTCTATGGGGCCCCACAGTAGCAGCTGCTTGGCAGAACCTAGAAAAGAAAAAGAATCACAACCAGCTCTCAACCATAGCGATCTTTCCTATAAACTCAGTGTCAAAATCCTATCCAGGAAACTGTCTCTCAAGACACATGCCCACGTGTGTTTGGCGCTGCTTTTCTCCAATAAAATTTGATCCCATTTCTTTTTGTGATAGCCTGGCTTCCTCACTCTCCCACCTTGAATACAAGAGTGATACAAAGCTAAGCATAGGCAAAGTATCATTTTTTCATATCAACAGCCCTGCTTAGCAGAACATGTTACAAAGCACAGGACCTTGAATGCTCTGGAACTGTGTGCCCACCTGGATCTAAAGTAACAACTGGAACTTGAGAGAGTCCACAAAGACCTAAGCGGGAGCTCAGACTAGCTGTCAGGATGCAGATCCTTTTTCTTATAAGAGCTGCAGGCCCTCTCAGCAGTATCAATCACCTAATGGTTTGCTCTTGTGCAGACAAGGTTTAGCTCGCTACACTCATGCTGCTGTCTGGACTGACACATACCAGCCCTGAATGTCACCACGCCGGTGTGGCACTGTCCTCAGGCCAGCCTCTCGGCACAGGGCTTACCCATGCAAGTGCAATGCCAACAAAACTACATGGCTTTTGGACTGAAGCTGGCTGGCTTCCTGCTATTTGGAGTATGGGCAGCACAAACTCAGATTTGCAGATAGAAGACTGTGCAGACATACCCCTAAAAGGCCAGCGACAAAAACAGTAGTGTCAGAAAGGTGCAGTAATGAATCTACAATGCTGGAGCTCCTGGCTAAGAAACAGCCGAGCACGAACCTACCTAACTGGATAAGCCTCACCAAATGGCAGTTTTAACTGGTTTCAGCAGGGTCCGGGGAAGACAACAGGTATCCTTCCCTGGTTCAGCTCATCTAATTTGAGGTGAGTAAGGCCAGGCATTTAATCTAAGCTAAATATCTGGGCTCCCTCTAACATCAATGGAGAGACAGGCACATACATTTTTATCTAAAGCATCCATGTCAGCACGGATGAGTGAGTTACCCTGTGTATATACACAGCTACACACAGTTACCCTGTGTAATTATTTGCCTCTCCCCAGCCATGCTAGAGAGCACCTAGACTACCAGCTCAAACACAACCTTTAGACACCTAAAACCAGGAACAATTCACCTTCTGATGTAGTCAAGGACTTCTCTCAGCTCATCATCTGGCCTGGAAATCTCTGACGGGAAAATCTTCACCGGCTCACTTCTTACTGACTTTTTTCTCTATTGATTTCAACACCCCTCTGACCCCTGCATCCCAAAGGGATCCCTTGGCTATCTCACACACTTGCCTCACCCATCACAGTAAAAAGGCAGAAAGACAAAGGGGATTTTAACAGTGAAAAGAGTTACTGTATGAAACATCATGGTGGAGGACGTTGATCCTCTCCTGGAGTTGCAGCCTGTAAAATTCCAGATGCAAGAACAGAAAGAAGAAAAATTAGGAGGCATGTTTGCGTGGATTCATGAACAGCACATTCTGTAAACAAATCATTAAATATCACATCTCTTATCTGATGCACGTATATCCTACCCCACTGACTGCAGCTGGATTCCTCTCAAGCCACAACGGAAGTTTAGGATCTGCTCTTTGCCTGAGAAACAAAATTCAAAGCAAACAGCACACCATACACCCATGGTGACTCCAGGGTGTGGCTCCTATGCACCCAAACCTATACGTATCATCCATTGCCATATATACAGCAGTATTCCCCCACCCTGCTGCATATTAGCTACATCTCCAAGGACTCCCCCAGGTAAGCTCACTATCCCTGAAAAAAAAAAAAAAATCCAAAACAAACAAAAAACCCCACAAACAACAAAAAACACCATGACAAAATCACCTGCTTCAAGTATTTAAACCTGCTACTGTAAGTGGAGACAACATGCTCACGTTTGCTACATTCTTTCTCCAGCCTCCTCAATAACCTAGATCTTAACAGTGTTCTGGCATGTGAGCGTATTTTCTAGGCATCTTTGGATCTCATCTCACGTGCCAATGTTAAGGTGATGAGATGTTACTGCACACTACCAGGAGGCCAGCACATGCAGTGTAGCAGAACCCCTATGCCAGACCCAGAGCAAGGAAAAAGGACCCCTTTAGGAACAGCTCGTGCACTGGCTGTACAGTATAACGTATTTAAAATATACCTTAGGATCTCTCGGATGCTATTTTCTAACTCATGATCTTTCTTGCCCCTGATATCTCTGTGTCCATTAATTGGGAAACACATGTTACAGTCAGTGCCTTTCATCTGCAGCCAGACATCTCCAGGGTGCTCACACCAGCAGAACCCCTGAAGGCACTAGAAGGCACAGACACCTCTCCTCCACCTGTGACAAGTAAGCAAGTAAGCATGCTGGCTTGCTATTTTTAAGAAATAGGTCTGTAAACATGTTGGTATTTCTTAGGGAGAAGTCTTGGCCAAGATTCTGATGTGACTCACTGTACTAATCCAAGGTAAAACAGCCTTGAGACAGCCAGACTGCCACTGCATGGTGCTCCAGTCTGTCACAACCTGGCATCATTCGTCCCCTGCTCCCAGCTTGCTACAGAATATGCTCCCTGCCAGCGGAAAACAGCTAAGACAGTGATCCCCTTAAACGTTAGGATTCCTGAGCAAAGCTCCCTTGATGTTCCTGGGACAGAAACCAGCACCAGTCTGAAAGTAGGCTTGGTGCTTGGTGACAGCCTGATACTACAGGAGAGGTCACAGAAACAGTGTGAGATAGCAAGGAAGGAACAGAACCTGTAATTCCTCAGCTACATGGTCCACCCACCAAAATACCTCTCTCTTCTCACCAGGTTTGCCTGTGGCTTTTGTGAAGACATTTCACAGCAATGTCAGAGGAAGGACTTTGCGAAGTCAGAAAGACAAGGCTAGTCAAGTTTTGCTGGTGGAGAAAGACTCCAAGCCTCCCACAGGAGATGCCATTCCCTGACCAGCAACAGCACATTGAGGCAGAGAGCCTGCACTGTCCCCTAACACCCCTGTCCTCAATGCAGTCAATGTCTACAGAAAACAAAACTGCCCAGTTCTTCCCTAGTATGTTCTCTCCTTCCATGAGAGACCCACCATAGTGGCAGAGTTTTTCTCCCAGCTCTTCTGTGTAACACCTCAGAGCTACTCAACGGGGTTCATACAGCATGCTATGACAAAGGCCTTATACCGAAGTCCTACTTGCCCAGTCAGCATACAGAGACATCAAGAAAGGGAGGGATTCCTGCGTCTGTCTGCGATGTGCCCGGATGGGCCATCTGGCACTGGGGCTGATTTAGTGAGAGCAAGACTCACTTAAGCATCTAGAGAACACATCTGCGATAAGGGAGCTCTGAAGAGAAGGCAGGAACTAAGCTGACTTCAGTCAAGCAATAACACAGGTTACCCTACTGGCTTCTCTCCCAAGAGCTACAGGGCACCATGCCATGGACAAGATCACAAGGACACAATGAAAATATCCATGGAGAAACATGAGGTTCTCTGGCACTGCATTTACACTCCCTCAGCCACTCTCGAGCCAACAAGCAATGTTAATAACAAGACTATTTTTTCCAGATGCCAGAGCAATAATCTACCAAGGAGGCAAAGATCTGGCCTGCTTACCTATGAAAAATTGCAACAGAACTTGGTTTGACACTGACACATCAGAAGCAAATCTCTGCTCCCCACTACCTGTAACTGGACTGGGAGGCAAAGGTTAATAGTGAGGTGACAATTTTGGGAAGGGCTTGCTCCTACACATCCCTTCAGACTCACATAAGAGCTGGGGTTGAGTTGCAAGAAGTGAAGAGATGCAGCTCAGTGCAGCCAGAAACAGAAGTTGCCTGTCTCTGTAGCCCCAATGCTGGCAGCAGCTTGGGGGGAAAAAGGGTATGTGGGCCCTGTGGACAGAAAGGTCAGTCAATGAGCACCACTTTAGACTCACAACTGTACTAGACTCCATAAGAAGCAGCAGTAGGAATCCTTTCCGAGACTGCTTTAATTAATGCCTAGGGCCCGGTGTTTCAGAGGATATGAATACATACTAGAACTCTGTACCTTTTACACTGTCTACAGAGACTGGGATCCTGGACTCAAAACCATACTGAGATTCTAGCTCTGGTGCTTGTTGTGTTAGTGACAGTCCAGAATAACCTGGGTTAAAAAGAACCAGTTTAGGAAACAGTGCCACTAGGAAGGACAAGGTCAACCTGATACAGAGCTGTTCTGAATTCAGGCACAAGACACTTGACTCATTGCAGAGGGGTAGGACTAGATGACCTTTAAAGGTCCCTTCCAACATAATCTATTCTATGATTCAGCAGCTCTCAACATCCAGCCACAGCGCAGGTGTCATGCAAATGGCACAGGACCCAGCAGCACCACTCTCACCAAACCCAAGACTGGAAGGAGGATGCTGAGATACCACACTAGCACATCAGAGTGAAGGTGCTATTTGAGTATGCAAGCTTATATCTAGAGGAGCAATGACAGAAACAAGCACAGCAATAATGATATAGGGAGCCAGAGAGAGAAAGGTTCAGGCTGTACTTGTCCCTAACCTCCTAAGTGACATACACATTTTTACTACCTGCTGTCTTTTTTCCAAGTTTTTTTTCCAAGTTTCCCAAGTTCACAGAAAGGGACAAGAGCAGTTAGCATGAAATACTTTGAAAATCCCTGAAAGACAGACAGCATTTATGTACTATTGTTTTATTTAGGCTGCTGGCTTTGCAAAGCGCATTCACAAGTCAAAGGAAATGAACACTCTGGTAAATCTAAGCATTTTTTTCTGAATTCTTACACGGTTTAGGAGCTCAACCTAGGGAAACCAGGGAAACATTCCCTGCTTTCCAGTTGCGATAAACATGAACCACAGGCCCAAATATTGAGGACACTTTGTCTTTCTCAAACAACAATTTACAAAAAACAGGTAATACATGGGCTTGTACCTATGTGCATTCTCCCTGGTGAGATCCACAGCAGCCTTCTCTTTATCCACAGCTATCACCCGGCTCTGGGACAGAAAAAACAAGTATTACAACATCAAGGTTCCTAAGCAGACGTGCTCTGCCAAAAGGGACATGCAAGAAAAGAAGTGACAATTGACTGTTCACTCTTGGCTCCTAAAAGGAATAGCTCATGAAGAACGCATCTCAGGGCGCTGATGGAATCCCAAGTCATTTCTACTAAGGCCGCTAACATGACAGAAGGCATTCTGCAACACTGCCAGCAGCCTATCAAAATAGATAGGCTTCTGACAGAACCAACTCAGCTGACAACAATGGAGTCACACTAACTCACATCACCTGATACGTTCACAGGTCCAAATAGTCTCACACTGGCTAGTCTGGGGTAGGTTAAAGGAAGATCATATCCTAGGCTTCTCCTCTCTAATGTGGACAGAATCCATCCCAGCATTAACACAACCACTTGCACAGAGGTTCTGGTATTTTCCATCTGTTATGCAGACACCTTTTGCCTAGTTACTCCACTACAGTCCTTACACCATGTTCACTGCATGTATTGACTGTGCGTACTTGACTGTGTGTCAAGTATTTGAGAGTCCTCCAGCATAACATTGAGAGACAGGACTACACAGTTAGATTTTTTTGACCTTTCATTCCACCTTGGGAAAAGTGCTAGCAAAGGCCTGACTTGTTTTCGCTTTGCTTAATGCTTTTTAAACACAGATGCTGGTAAGTATTTACATGGAGAAAGCATGCTGAAAGAAGCTACTTTGCATTTGGAGATGATGATGTGATCAGCCACCATTCCTAGGGGGATTAATTTCACAGCCTGAGACTAGCAGCCACACACATGGAGCTGACCCTTAAGGTGAAGGGCACAGCTGAATCCACAAGTGAAAAGTTGCTGTTGTTTTCTCAATACTCCAATGCCAAATTCTGCCTCAAACACTAAAGAGATCACACAGAGCGTAAACTCCACTTAGCTGTCAGTGTGGCTACCGCTAAGTCTAATCAGTCAAGGCTCCTTATTTCTCTGGGCACAGCAGTTTGTGTTAGTCAGCTGGGGAAGGACTGTTACCAGTTACAGGAACAGATTGACACAGCTCTAACTTAACAGGCAAGGAAAAGAGCATGAAGTACAGCTCAGGAAATCACAGTAATTATACTTTGAAGTTGTGAAGCTCAAGTATTAACCTTATCAGGTCACTGGAAGGAGGAACACAGGCATCAACCTCTAATTCTTGCACGCCAAGTCTTACACTTCTACAAGTGGAGGCACTGGCCACAGCAATTCTTGTTCATGAGAAGGAACTGCCTGGTCTGCAATTCTGAGGAAAGGGGAATATTCCTCCCTTAACCACATGCGATGAGATCTTGGATTCATTTCTCTTTCTATTTACCAACAGTATCTCAGTAAGCACGTTACATGCCACAATAATTAGGGGCAAGAAGGGCTTTGGTGACCCAGATCTGTCTCCTCCCTGCTCTTTTGACTCTGTTCAAAAGGTGTGGGTTGTTACTAGGGAAAAACAGACTTCAAAAAAGTGGTTTGGCAGTTGTGGTAGTGTGACATACACTTGTCATACTGATCCCAAGTACTGAGACTTCTGTGGTAATTCCTTCCCTGTATTCATTCAGCCTTCAGTCTCCTAGAGAAAAGATCTTTCTATTCACAGCAAGGCGATTTTTAGAGATGACTGCCCCATGAATTTGACTAAAGGAGTGTGTGCCCATGCCTCAGTCCCTCTTGTCCACAGCCCAAGATATTAGCTTAAACCAACACCCACCAGTGCTTCAGGCTAAGGTGATTAACAGTGAGCTGTGACAGTTGGAGAATGAGCACATTTGCTTCTTCCACTCTATGTCTCCTCTAGTCCTGCAGACAGCTGGGAAGAGCAATTCCTAAGTACCTCTTTTCTACCTAGCGTGAACTTACAGAGCCTAACTGTCAGAGACCTTAGCTGCTGGAGTCCCATCAAACCAAAGAAGTTTGTCTGTGAAGTCTCAATGAAGACTAGTAGAGTGGGATTGTCCTGTAACATGGGCATCTATTGTAACATGAACACTGAAAAAAAACTCACCTGTGGCAGTTTGCACAACAGACTCAGAGCAATTGCTCCAGAGCCGCAGCCAATCTCCAGGATCACAGGATGAGGGACAGGAACTGGGAAGCGGAGGCCTGAATTTTTCTCACATTTCTGAGATTCTTCCTCCACAATTAAAGAGACAAGATCCTAAAAAAAACCCAAACAAACCCCTAGAAATAATTTTCTAAGGGAGCTGTTTTGACTCACATCTTTGCAGTCTGAAGACTGGAGTTTAAATTTCTTGACTCTCTAGCCCAGTGAAATGTATTTTTGTTGCTGATTTTTAAAACACAGATGGCAGCAATGGAACTGACATGCCAGAAGTCACTTCAGCTCCATCTCCCCCACAGGGTGCTTTGATTAGCAACCAAATCCTCAGGATACCATTTCTCACAGAGCCTCTGAAATCTTCTAGCACTGTTGGGAAAAACAACACCCAAACAGCTGGAGCACATTATCTGCTGCAATACCCTTTTATTTACTCCAAAATTCCAGCTTTCAGAATTTGTAAGCTTCAAAATTTAAGATTTCTACACTGGCTCAGTATGGTATGTAACCTGGAGGCAAACGTACAGCCCCTAACAGCATCTAAACCAATAATCCAACCTGCAGATGAAAAGCAAAGGCAATGAATTAGTAAATGATCCAAATGAGCAGCGCCCTACATGGATTTCAGATTGTGAACTCCTCCTACATTTTGTTGGTATAAAGTCACACGGGAAAGATTTTCACCCATGCCCCTGGATCCGTATGCATCTCTGCCACCACTGCCTCCTCCCTCCCATCAATCTCCTCTTTTTGAAATTCCTTCACATACAAAATCCAACACAGCAGGAGAGGGCTCAAAGATATAAAATTCTAAGTGTTGTGAAAATGACTAGCTGTAAGAGAAAGTACACGCGTGCCTCCCTCAGACTGCAGCATAACCACCCCTTGCTATTCACTGGAGAAAACTATAAGACAGGAACCTTGTAAACACCTTGAGTACATCAGCAGGTTCAGCAGGTGCTTACAACTCCCTGCAATCCTAGTGCTTCCATGGTACAACAGTACAGAAACAAGGGCTTACTGGCCAAGGCGCTCCCACGATGGCTAGGTTATTTCACTTGAGAGGTGTGCTGTCCTGGTTTGAGGTAAAACAGGACCAATTTTGTTCAGTAATTTTACTTTTTAGCTAGGCCTCTTCTAACTCCTGAAATTAACAGCATGTTGTGCAGGAAACTGTTTGCTCTCAGAGTGATAAGACCCATGTTTATAGCTGATGCCAAGGAATGGGATGCAGAGAGGCTCTTGCTTATACTTACAGCTATAACAACCAAGGGCAGCTAACTTGTTACTTGCCCCATTGGAGGGTCGGAAGCAGAAAAGCGTAGAGGGGTCACACCTGCGGGGAGGAGCAGACAGGACAGGTGACCCAAAACTGACCAACAGGGTATTCCATCCCATCTGCCTCATGCTCAGTATAAAAGCTGAGGAATCACAGGGTCAGCTCGTTTTCTTCAATGGCCGGTGTCCAAAGAGGACTCTGTCTCTGCGTCTGCCTTTGATCCCAATCCTGAATCCAGATCCAGAATCCAGTTCCCGTCCGTCACTCAGTCCAGTCTGGGACTTCCCCAGTGCCTGCTGGTGACGTGACTGTCATCCTGGGAGCTTGATACGGTTTTGTATATATTTCATTATTTTGTTTTTATTATTTTATTATTAATATTTCATTAGTTTAGTTCCTTCTAAACTCTTAAGTCTCTCTTTTTCTCTCTCTCTCGCTGCCCTTTGGGAGCGGAGCAAGAGAGAGAGAGCATCTGTCATTCCACTGGATTGGGCCAATCTGGCCCAAACCACAACATGTGCTCTTGGGTCTCTCCTGTAAATCCAGAAAGCTTAAGAAAATTTACAAAGAATTTTGGCTTGATTTTGCCAACAGTTAAAAATTAAAGATATTACCAGGAAAATTACTGGCCTTCCATTTTTACAAGGAATCTTGCATGTTCTCGGCATAAGCAGGAATATTTAAAAGCAACACGCCCTGGCAGGCAGGTCAGCTTCTCTTTAGTAAAGCAATGGCCTTTTTCAGGAGCTCACATTGGGTGTGCTTGTACATAAGTGCATAAACCCTTCCTTGGATATATCACCCTAACTGGTGCAGTGTAATAGATGCCTTGTGCAAAACTGCAGGTTTTATGAAGATACTTGTTGCCGTTTGTCATTTTTCATGCTAGGCCAATTCGTATCTGCAGTAAATAGGGAGGGAGGATGCAAAGGTGTATAAATATGAAGTGTTAAGGTAGATGAATTTCACCAAAACACCCCCAGCAGCAGAGGACCCAAGACATGGGCTGTTCTTTCAGACAGTATTTTCTGAGGTTTCCCACAAGATGTGAAGCGCTTTTAAACATATTATAGTACTGTGCCCCTGCATGCAAGCACACACTCAGTGCTTAGAGAACAGAAGTGAAGCTTGCACTACTTCCCAGTCTGGGATGGAGCAACAGGCACATTTCAACATTGTCTAGGCCTTGCACAGCCAGGCAGCTTAGAACCGCTCCGTTTTAGTAGAACTCTTTGCCTGTTGACTCCTGCTGCTGAAAGCATAAGTAAAAACGAAAGAGTTGGTTTATTTGAACATGTAAACACTCCGTATTTCCTCTAGTAACATTACTGCTTCTTCTGATCAGCTTTTCTGAGCCTTTGCCACTTTCAACTCAGCTGTGTTAGGCTTTGCTGCTTTTCCAGTAGCCGGGATCTGTCAAAAAAATAGCCTTGTGGGAGCCACCGGCTCCTCAACTTTCTTTAGGCTCCTTTTCACAGCAACAGCCTTTTGGGGCCTTCAGGGGCTTTTTAGCAACAAGAATCTTCAACTGTTTTCATTGTTTTCTCTCAAATCTTCTCCATTTGTTAAGCTGGAAAGAGCCAGAAATGCCCATGCCTTTGCTCACCAGATACTCAACGACAACAGCCTTCATGCTTCTCCAGACTGTGCCCTCTGCCTTGCACAGCTTTCAGTGCTCCTCAGCGATGAGCTCTGTTGTGCTCATACCCAAAAGCCCAAGAGGGAATGAGAAGCAGCCCACAGGCTGGAGGGCTCTATTCTGGGAGGCCTCTCTCAGAGGTGAGTCTTCACTGCAAAGTTAGGTTTGGTGACTAATACGTAAGCTAGCCTCAGCCAGGTATGAGGAGCCACACTGCAATACCCTACCCTGGTCACCATGTCATTACAGGCACTGCACTGATAAGGGAGTTTTGTTAATAGCCTCCAAAATCTTATTCCTTGTTGCTGCTCTGGGATTCCTTTCCTGGACAACTATGGAGAAAATACTCTCATAGGCTCCCAACAGGACTGTGGGAAACCATTAGAGGACTACCAGCGCTCAGATAACAGGGAAAAATAAACACCTTATCTACCCACTTCTGTGCAAAAATCGCTTTTGCCTTTCAGCTAACAGCTCCAGATGAATCAGTTTGAAAACACTTCTGCATTGGAGACAGCCAGAGATTGTAACCGCAGCTGGTTTGGGGAAGCAGGTGGTGATGCTTCCAAGACCACAGGAGAAGAGCCACCCAAAAAATTCTGCTCAGGCATTAAATCACTCTTGTAAATATCAGCCATTTCTGGTCACTTACAAATATTTCCAGGAAATCTCTACAGTAACTCAGAAGAACCATCTGTCTCCAGGGTTGATCACAGAGTAGCACAAGTTACTTATTACAAATGTCCAAATGTAACTTCCATACAGCAGAGCTATTGTCACCATTTATTAACTTCCTTAAGGTTTATCATTAATTTCAAGTAATTAAGTAATTTCAAGCTTGGAGTTTTTAATGGAACTTCTACTTCACATACTCCACAGTGAAAGTACTCTTAGAGTGCTTGCCAAAGCTCCTATTTAAATATGACTGTTTTCAGTTTTTACCACATGTATATTAAAAAAGGGATGTTGGTATTACTTAGGCTTTGTGTCCTACTTCCCAACTCTCTTGCCTTATTGTCTTGCTTATTTCATACACTTCTTACTGAGGCAAAGGCTAGCTCTCTCATAACACGTTTATCATAACAGTTCAAAATTAAAAGATATTAAAAATAATGTGACAACCTAAAGAAACTACATCATTTTCCAGACATTAGTATCTCACTACAATCAAAAAGTTCAATAATTATGAAAATACATTCTTTCATGAAATAAATTCAATTGGCAAGCAAACCAGAAAGTGTATTCTAACTCACAAATTAGGAAAAAAAATTACTAGTCCAGATTATTCAATGCTGAATTAAATTTGCAATTACGTATGTGTTAAAAGCAAGAAGGAAAGACAAAACAGAATTCACTGGAGTAAGATATTTTGTAATTCTGCTTTAACTGGCTGTGATACCATGGTCCTTTTCTTCACTTACAGCTTGTGAAACGTGAAAACCACATCTCCCCAACATCTGCAAAAGAATCAGGAAAACCCAGCAACCACGATACAGAATATGACCAGTTAGCCCACTGCCATTGCCTCCAGGTTTTCTTTTCAGAAGTCACGAATAAGTTGTCTAAAATTGTTTTGAGGCAGTATTTTTCACATTCTTCTCAGTATTTTTCATCTTTTAGCAAGCCATCCAGCCAAAATCTGTGCTTCTCCAAGCACACCATCATCTCCAAGATGTCAACACAGGCAGAACCCAGCAGAACCACGTTCAAATCTCATCTTGGGAGATGAAGTATTTCTGGCCATGCATTACAGTGTTCATGCAAAGACTACAAAATACCCTGCAAGATGGACATTCCCTACCTCTGTACAAGAATCTGACTAGAGCCACAGCTGGGGAAGAGCAACAAAGAGGCAGAAGGTGCTAAAAAGAGGTGCCAGTCCCAGACAAAGAGAAACTGGGACAACTGCAAATGGCCAAAGGCTGTGGTCTTTATTGTGTAGGATACCCCACATCTTCTCAGACTGAACAGATTCAGATCACAAACAGCTGCTAATATAATGCCATCATCGCTAAGAGCCATCTTAACCATGAGTTTGATCCCCAGCTCTAAAGGCTGCGAGATTAAATTACAAAAATTCCACTGGGAAATAACAGAAAACACTTCGGCAGCCGAGGTGATTAACCTTTGGAATACATTAGGTAAATTCTACACAATCTAGCACTCTAAACTGAAACAGCAGGCTGTTCAAAAGGGCTTACTTTCACTCACACCATTTACAGGATTCCACACATCAGAGAGAGAAATGTCCCTCACTACAGAAAAATGCTATTTTGGATAAAATAAAGACTTGACAATCAGCGTGTCTTTGTAGTCTCTAAATACAGAAAAATGAGTTAGCTTGCTCAGGTGCCTTGTTCCTGCAACATGCTGAGCACTTCGCTACCTTTAACATATTTATCCTCACAACTCTCACTTTCCAGATGAGCAACTGTACAAGTGACCATCCCAGACTCACAAAGGAGGACTATGGCAGAGCAGAGCGTTGAACCCAATGCTCCAGAAGCCTCATCTGCACCTTTCCCACTGACATCACTTTAGATGGTGGAAACGGGTCCCTCAAACTCCAGTTAGGAACAGGCAGGTCTACAGTTGCGTGAGGGCATATGACCTCCTGCAGAAAACAGAACCAGATTCCCATATCATCTAAACAAACAGTGCTTGGCTGCTCTTTAATCGTCTTTTTGTTTTTACTGTTGTAGATAAAAACCGTAACTATACAAAAAAAAAAAAGATAATCCAAAGTGCTGTATTAAGGAGCAAGTAAAATTATAAATTCAAAAAGTATCTCAGAAATGTGACCCAATTCCACATTTACCCACAGCATGCTAACCACTGGATAGGATGCATGCTCAACTGCAGAGTTATTAAAATTCAGGTTATTGCTTACAGCATGCATCATTATTGTTAGTAACAACACAGCCTGCACTAAAATCTTGCTAACCAGCGCTACAGGTACTGGCAGAACTACTTTTATCCTGGAGTCTGGTGTATTCATATGTGGGTATAAGTGTGATATTTGTGTCAGAGTGGGGAAATGGAACATTTTGAAGATCTTTTCTCCCCTAGTCTGTGCAAGAAGCTCCTTCCCCCAGCAAAAGCCACTTTTGGAAGGAGTGAAGGGACTGAATGGCAAACAGACAAAACCAGAGAGAAACTAAAATCCTCTCTCTGCTTTTGCTAGCGACAGCATGAAGGTGGAAAGGAAGAAGGGGCCTGGACATGGCTTGGGCAGCCTGCACAACTCAGAGCTGTTGACATCTGCTTGCAGGGGCAGATCGCACATTTCATTCAATAGATGGGTGTACAGAGATGTTCAAGCAGCAGAGAGGAAGAGCTAGAAGTCACATGGAAAGGTGAGCTCAGTAGCCACTGCCATCCCTTGAAGCAAGTCTTATGTATGGCTAAAACTGCCCCACAGCTGTCCTCTCCCCTGCAGCTTGCAGGATTGCCCTGCACCTTTCCAGGGCACACCAGCAATGCCAGTGAGTTCCAGGGCCTTTTTGTCATTTGTTACAGGCAGACAGCACAACAGTCAGGGCAATAGGCTAGCCTTAGGAACAGGGCCAGCTCACAGCTCTGCAGAGTTACTAGTGTGACTAAATCCCAAACTCTCTGCACGTTGCAAACTCCACTTGCACAGTAATAATCAATGAACTTCCCCTTCTCCCCCACTTTACAGGATTTTGTGCAAATAATATTCAAGAGGATGTCAAGAGCATCAGCCACCTCTGAAACCTGTGCATTCATGAGGGTGATAAGCTAGGTGCAAAGAAAAGTAACTGGAAGGGTCTTTACATTGCACTGGGCTAGAGGTGGTGCAGGCATCAAGCAATGGGTTTTCATGGACCTAAATTCTGTTGCTTACCACAAAATAGAGTGGGGAGGAGGTATCTAGACTTTCTGTGTCTTTGCCAGAACTGAATTTAAAAATCCATTGGGAAAAATACAGGGCATCCTTGGGAGGGAGAAGGATATCTGGTCCTGACTGGCAAAGGAAGAGCTTGCAAGGACTAGAAAAGACCTATTTATTACCTGCAGTTCCATATACAGGGGACACAAATACTTGCTTCCTATGCTAGTTAATTTCCAGCACTCAGAGCTTCTCAAGCTTTTGTCTCTTAGCCAAGCCGCTCACAGCCTGCTCTCACCTTGCGATTCCAGGAAGTCTTGCTTCACTGCCAGATTTGCCCCAAGTTCACGCTGTCATTTATTTGGGTTCCCCCCCCATCTTCTCTGTTGAGTGAAATAAACGCAAAACTTTGCAAACACCTCCAGCTTCCCATGAGCCTCTGCCTCACCCTTCCACCCACAACTCCTGTTCCCCAACACCCCCGCCCAGCACACAATCATGTTCTGACAGGTTCTTGGTATTACCTCCCCCTCCCTGTGGCCAGGTCTCTAGTTCACTGTATTTCTTGGAACCGCAGCTGCACAAAGAAAGCGCGAGGACAGTGTCTGCCAGCACCCAAACCACAAGCTCAGCAGCTGCACAGCTCCAACCAGCAGGGTCAGGCAGCTTTCGGCACCAAGACACTTGGGAGGAAACAGCAGAGATTCGCGCTGTGCAATGGTGGCTACAGAGCTGTGTGGAAGTCCAGAGCTGAGGCAATCACGTGCTACGGTCCCACAACAGTGATGTTTCTGCAATTAAAAGTACAAGGCTAAGAAAAACAAAAGGAGGGGAGGAATGGGAAAGGCAAGGGTGGAGCTCACAAATTCACAATGTTCCTTAGAAGCACCCTTTTTTCATGCCCCATATGCTCTGGGGAAAGCAGGGAAGACAAGATTCCAGGGGCATGAGCCAGGGTAGCAAAGGCTTCTAACTTCCCAGGCTAGCAAACAGGATGAGGAAAGCAAAAGACACGTGAAAACCTGGGTAACCTTCTCTCTGCTCTCACGCACTTCCTAGGAATGTTTCACTTATTTGTGTGCTTTCCAGAAACTTCTGTTCTCAGAATCCAGGACTTTCCATAGAGCCTGATCTGATATTAACCAAATCACCCCTCCCCTCCTGTTTGTCCACTTGGCTGCCAATCAGCACATGACAAAACACCAGGAAGCCAAGCTGGAAACCTAACCCCATGGCAATGGCCATAGAAGATCACTGCCACATGCCCTCTTTCCAAAACGAGGCCACCAAGTCAGCCCAGTCCTTAGCGGGCAGGCAGGCTGGCTATGGCGTTCTTGTCCTGGGCTCTTCTGTCTGGCACCACAGTAGGCAAGAGTAAATGTTGCACAAAGCCCATGAAACTCCCCTTGTACAAGTATAGAAAGCAGAACACCAGAATAACTCCAGGAGGAGACACTGATCCTGCAAGAAAAGGTGGCTTTAGGCAGAAGCAATGACAGACAAACAGGTAAAGGCATGCCTAATACTGAGGAAGGAGTTTGGCTGCTCTGTCACATCTCCTGATGTGTCATGGCACATGCCAAGTGCTGTTTCATCTGTTGGAGGAAATGCTGTGACAGCATTCAGAAACGATTTCACCAAAAAGCAGCAATCTTTGCAACCCACATGTGCTAGTGCCCAAGAGAAATCACCACAGTTGTCACATCTAAACTTAGCCATGGCCAAGAGGGGCAAGAAGAGTGGATAAAAGTCACTGTAAAATGGCTGTAACTTGGGTCTCCAGCACAAACCTCTCTCCAGAATTAACGCATTTTCTTTCTCTGCAGATACTGGTATTGACCACTGCCAGATACAACATCTCGACAGATGCGCTGGTCCAGCTTGCTAACGCCTAGCTCTGAAATTCCAGTTACTTGGATGTCTGAGAGAAGCAAGGGGGAAATAGATTATTCCCCGCCCCCCCCGATCCCCCCGTCCATGTGGGAATCCCCTTGACTCCCATCCCTCCTTTTATAGCCATTCTATAGTTTGTTTTTTCTCTAGTTCTAGTCCTAAATCTTGCTCAAACTGCTGATGAGCTAAGCTGTTCAGATGAAACTCACAGAAATAGATACCCTCTTTCAATTGAAAAAGGGAGAGTAAAAAGCTGAAGACTTCATACAGTTCTTTTAAGGCCAAAAAAATAAAGGCATTAACAACATGGAGATCTGTGAAAACATATTATGAAAGTCTGTATAAGTTAACCTGGGGAACAGGTTTGTGCAGGACTTAAAATAGCAACTGTTGCTTTCCCTGCCTTCAGCACAGATTTTGGCTTTAAATTTACATTTTTAAGTCTGTCCTGGAAATCACCAACTTTGAAGTAATCCTCTGCACTAGCACAGCCTTTTTTTCTCGCATAGCAAGCCAGAAGAAACTACTGCCATAGTTCATCTTGGCCAGTTAGTCAGGAACAATCCTGTTTCTTCCTCCATTTCCTTTTGAACAAGAAGAAATCTGTCCTGGGAAACATCCTGTCCTGATTTTAAAGTAGCCAGCAGTAGACTCCTGCTAAGCTGCTTCAGTAATTAATTACACTCTCTGTTAAAGATGTGCACCTTTTCTTCTGGCCTACATTTATACTGCTTGTTATACACTTGTCTATGAAATCGAAGAGACTTTATCAAATTTCTGCTCCCTGTGCCAGGTAATTAACCCCTAAGCTTGTCTTTGATGAGCTAGACAGTCTTTCACAACAAGGCAGATTTTTCCAGCTGTTAATCCACCTGCTGGTTCTTCTCCAAACCTAGTTTTCCATTTCTTTCTCAACTAGTCAGTAACATAACTGGACATAATACTTTTGCAACTATTCCACTACTGCAGTACACACATTATTTAATCCTGCTACTTGTACTTGGCAATCCCCTGTTAACACACACAAGGATCACATTAGGCTGCTGAGCCGCCCACTGAAAATGGGTGCTCGTGGTCAGCCAATATCCCTAAGAGCCCCAAATCTTTCTCCAAGCTCCTCTGGCAGGGGAAGCCCCTCAGCCACAAGGCACAGGCTGCATTACTTCTTTCTGTATATATGATCTTGTGCCTAGCTCAAAAGGCAATTCCAATTCCAGCAACAACAGGTTCCCTTCATAATTCCCATTCCACAGCCTCTGTACCACAGCCCACTTTCAGAAAATACTGTTTTCCTCCAACATAGTGATAAAATATTACCTACCATATGAGCAAAACCTGATCTATGTGAGGCCACAACAGCAATACTCCAAATTTAGCACATTTCTTTACAGCTACATTCTGACAGCAGTTAATTTTTGATCTATTAAATAATGCCCTATTGCATTTATGTTCAATATACCTCATAGAAGTCTAGATATATATTTCAAGAAAAGACCTTAAGCTACATACAAGATCATCCTTTTCATTTCCCAAATTGGGAAGCCACTGATGCCAAAAGGAGAAGTAGCCTTCCTTTGAAGAGATAACTGGTCAGAGGCAAAAACATTTAAAAAAAAAAGCCAATTTCCTGATTCCTGATCCATGGCTGTACTCCACTAGACAGTGTGACCTTTTGAACTTTCTGAAAAGTAGCCATCTGTGGCAATGAAATTAGGGAAATGAAAGGCCATTCTGCATCAAAAGTTTCCTTTTAGCACTGATTAAATCAGAAAATGTGTACACTTTGACATAAAGCACTGGAGAAAGGCCCCATCTTGCAATCTGTGTATTTGCATATGCATGTCAGGAAGCAAAAATCCTCCCTTCTCTGTGTGCTGGACCTTCTTGAAAGGTTAGTGATTATGTTTAGCTAGAAGTAAGGTTAAACTTTGTGAAAGGTTTCTCTGAGCAAATCTTTGCGTAAAGTGCTACACCCCAGCACAATGAATGCCATTCAGCTGACAGATGCAAGTAAACAGCAATGGTTTCAGTGTACTGAGCACATCATCATGGGAAAGAAACAATCTACCTTGGGGAACAAGTTAAAAGCCTAAAAATCATAGGTGGAAAAAGAATTGATTAGAAAGTGACAGGACTAAAAATCACAAATGCTATACAGAGCATGAATAGTTTATGTGTTATACAGTAAGGTCTTTCCTGTTAAATGAGCAGGCAGCACCAAAAACAAAGACAATATGTTTCCCACTTACAATACAAAATTAGAAAGATTCATTGTCAGATGATGTCATGGAGGCCAGACACAGACAGACTCAAAAGAGGATTAAACAAATTAGTGGAGGACAGATCCATTAGTGATTATGAAGCAGGATGGCCCCAAATCCAGCTTTAGTTAAGAACAGTCCTTAACTGCTGACTGTCAAAAGAAGGGGGAATCCTTCCATACCTGTATTTTCCATTGTAATTTTGCCCCCACCGTCTGCTACAAGCCCCAATCAGATATGGTACAGTGAACTACACAGACCAATATAGTCTGACCCGCTAAGTCTTTTTGGTTTTTTTCTCTCACAGGAGACTGTAGCCACGATCTTTTTTGCATGATGCCCTGGTTTGACACATGACTTATTCCCCTAAGATATCTCCCAGGCTAAACACACATCCTCACCCTACAGCACACTTCCAGGTCACCCTACAGCACACTTCCAGGCCCCTTACAGAGGACAATGGACTGTTCTCATGACATAGCCACCACAAGAAAGCCAAGACAGAAAAGAATTAATGTAGGGTACGAGCTTGTGCTAAGATCACAACAGGTCAAGGAGGTGTCACCAGGGGACTCCTGGGTGGCCTGAGGGTCAGAGGGGACGATGTGACTGTGAAAATCCTCCCAAGCAGAACTGGAGGTCTCCTCCCAGCAGCTTTCATCCAGCAAAAATAAAAACTCACTGTCCAAAAATCTGACTCTACCCCACACAGTAGCTGCAAGGGATAGAAGGAGACCATTTTTGTTTCCACTCAACAAATAAGCCTTCATTTGCTTTAAAACTCAGCATCTGAGAGGAGGGGATCAGAAACACCAGAAATCCTACAATAATTAATAAGAAATAGAGCCATCAGGAACTCTGCGAGTTTAAGCCTGGAGTGCCCTCTAGGGGTAAAAGACTGGTGAGCTGCATACCCCAAACTACTTCCTTCGGAGAAGTCCTGGACCAAACTAAACCTTTCCTTAATGAAGTCATGGCGAGGTTTCATTTAGCCTATATTTGCCTGGACAAAAAAAGGAATTATGTATCCACGGTTTGATGAGCTCTTTGTCCTATTTTTTCCTCTGATCCACAAGGCTGCTGCAATGGTAACAGAACCTAAGTTTTGGAAGGCCTTGCTTTGGGAAAAGGACTTTCTTCTCCGTTAATACAGTGACTAAGCAATATTGAAACAGGGATTCCTTGACATTATAATAATAATCACATAACAAAGCTAATTCACGCAACTGAGCCCACCCCTAAACTTTGGCCCAAACACCTCTCCACTGCAGAAGCCTGGCTCCGATGGTCACACGAGGAAAGCAGGCAGGACACCAGGTTCCACAAGCCCTTGCAAACCCAGCCAGTGCTCGTAGCAGCGAGTCCAAAGCTTTGCTCACAGAGGGCCAGGTAACTGGAGGAAGGTGAGACTGAGGACTGCTTAACAAAACTGTCCTCCAACGCAGTACGCCTGTGCACACAGAAGTACCTATCAGCCCTGCATGCCAAGAAGTTATGACTGAATGCAATCAGCTTTGTTACCCTGGTCTCACAGCTTAAACAGGACCTGCTAGTTTCCTAATTTTGGCTGCCTGTCCCGTCCCCACCCAGATTCCCACGGAACAGAAGAATGAAGCCAGATGCACTGAAAAAATATTCCCGAAGGGAATAAACGGGAGAGGGCTCAGCTACCAGAGAGAACAAACCGTACTACAAAGGGGCAAATTTCACACAGGGCAAAATTAAGCAGACAACTGAGCTTCTCTCTTTGCGTGTGTCTCTGTCCCCAAGACTGAAACAATGTCGGTGGTTTATGTCATACTGTGTTTGCCTTCATGCCATTACCAATGCGTCTGGGAGCAAGAGTCATAACCCTTCTGTTGTAACCATAAAATAAAATGTGCATCGTAAAGATGGCTCCTCTTTTTTTTTTTTTTTTGTTTCCTTCAGACTTTGAATTAACAAGCAGGAGCATTTGCAGAAGCTACGTAAATATAACTAGGAGGCAAATTTTGCAGCTGCTTGTGTATCTGCACTAACAAGTCAATTTAGGGAGTCACATTTACTCAGCCAAGGACAAGACATGCCATGTGGCTTGCGTGTGCACAGATAAGCAACCTGAACCTTGAATATCAATGTTGATAATGAACTGCTTCCTGAAGAACAAGAATTATTTACAGATATTATTTGGTGAAAAGTTTCAGCACTATTGGTTTTAAGAACTCTGTGGACAAATTCTAAACAGAAAGAGAGGAACAGATGCAATTAACTACAATATTTTTGAAAGGAGGTATTTCCACTGCAGTTTTAAAGTTCAGTGAAGCCTGGAGAAATTACTCTGATGAAACAAAACATAGGCAAATCCCAGTTCAAACACACTGCACACAGTTCTGAGTCAGAGATGACCAACCTTTCCCTCCTAGCAGAAGGAAAAGATCTGGACACCAACTCACTTTGTGCAACAGGTTACACAAGTACACAGCTCCTGGAAGCAGCATGTGCCTAAAGCAATATCCTGCCAGGTTCTGCTAAAGAGCTGGATCTTGTCCCCATGCTCTTCTGTCCAAGTAACCTCCCCAGCACCACATCACAAAAAAACTCTCAGTTGCCAACAGACCTCCATTCCTCAGCTATCATCATAAACTTCTGGCCTTCCATAAAAAATGATCTAAAAATGTGTCTTCATAGTAAATACCGTGACACATCAAATACAGTTTTCCAAGAGAGACAAGGTTTGAGTTAAGCTGTTTATGCTACAGTTTTGCACCAGGGTATGTTAAGTGGTTTCAAAGACAGCACATTACACAGCATTGCAGTTTACTTTGGGTCAGCAGAGATGCTTTTACCAAAATCACGCACGTGAGTGCAATTAACAACATTTGCAGGCATTAGCCATCCTGGCTTCCACTCCACACAACAGGCCTTTTTTTGAAGCCTGGCACTGCATGGAGAGAATTAGAGCATGCCACCAGAGGAAGCCTTGCCAGCAGGCGTTTTGACCTACAGAACATGCAAGTTCTCCCTGGTTTTAATGCTCGTGTTGCCTCCACGAATTAATGGAGAGTTAGAGGTTGGAAACACTCTCTTGAATCAACTGGAGCAGAAATACTTTTGACAGTAACAAAGCTAACTATCACGGGGCTCCAACTGGCAAAATTATTCCTTCAAGCCCTACCTCCACACTTAATCACCACAGAGTGATCAAGCCCAAACACAACAGTGAGCTCACACCTTCTCTGAACGCAAGTGTCATCACTATGATTTAGGGCCCAGCAGGCTCTCAATGAGATGCTGCTGATACCCCACACCATATCAAGGGTCTGGTTCTGAATATTCTTCTACAGGCTGAAATGAGAGGATGTCTAAGTGGTAGCTGTGCTTGTTCCTACTAAATTGTCTGGATCTCTCTCATGGATTTCAGTAGCACCCTCTTCTTCAAAGGGCAGAACAGAAGCACAGGCTGGTTTTGCCTTTTAACTTTTGTGTAATAAAAGGTGTCAGATGAAAGATTCTGCAGACTGCATCCTCTCTTTTATGAGCTGCTGCTTTCTTCATACATTCCCAGTACTATCCCTTCCCCAGAAAAAGCAAAGGTGGTCTTCCCATCTCCAAAGCCCACTCAGTCTTTGGCATCTCTTCTGACATTGTCAGTAGGGGACATTATGTCTGAATGAGCCTTTTCCTTCTTTTTACAGCTGTCCTAGTTTGAAGTAAAACAGGACCAATTTTGTTCAGTAATTTTATTTAGCTAGGCCTCTTCTAACTCCTGAAATTAACAGCATGTTGTGCAGAAAACTGTTCACTCTCAGAGTGATAAAACAGATGTTTATAGTTGATGCCAAGGAATGGGATGCAAAGAGGCTCTTGCTTATACTTACTGCTATAACAACCAAGGCCAGCCAACTTTGTTACTTGCCCTGTTGGAGGGTCGGAAGCGGAAAAGCATAGAGGGCTCAACCAGGGAAGCGGAGCAGGAGAGAGAGCATCTGTTGTTCCACGTAACTGGGCCAATCCGGCTCAAACCACGACAACAGCATGGGCCCGTACTTCGAGAGACCTGAGCTGAGATGGCCACCAGGACATTGCAACAGTCACCAAGCAGCAGGCAAACGACTGAAGAAACGACTATTAGACTAAAACAGGTTTAAGCTTCTGGGACTCCTAAATGGACAAGCTATAGAGACCACTTCATCTACAGGCTCCAAGAGAAAACAAATTCTCAGAAGAAGGAAAAAAAAAAAAAAAAATCAAGAAAAAGAATCAACCCAAAACCAAGTAAAATCCTCACAAAACCTAAAACCTCCTGAGGACCAGTAAACAGAAAAACAGAAACCTCCTGAGGACTAGTAAACAGAAAGACTTCCTTGCTCAGATGGCCCATGAGTGAAAGCTAGGCTACTGTCAGGGAAAGTGTCACCACATAGTTCTTACGCTTTTCCCTAGCAGCAGGAACACTGGAGAAAATGGAGTTTTAACTTGATCATGTATGGTTGTCCTTTACATTCTTGTGACTGACATTCATATTTAATTCCAGGCCAGGTCAGAACTTACCCTTCAGTTTCCAGTGTTTGTTTCGTTACCATTCAGGAAACAACCCTCCAGTTTCCAACCTTTGTCCAGAAACCACTGTGGAACCATCAGACAAGTGGCAAGTGCCATTTCCTACCAGCCTGCACTGTTTTAGTCTGCACATGGACAAACAAGTTCTCTGGAGTCCATTACTATTTTCCACTAGCAGCTTTCTACTACTGCAGGATTTTGCTAACAACCTTTGCACAACTTATTGATTCTTACCCTTGTATCAAAGCACTAAGCCACTGGGATATAGCAGTATAGGTTTTCAACTTCTAGGAGTCATTACTATAGCAGAAATAAGGAAAAAAAGCCAAGTCCTTCCATCAATGGAGATGGATGTCTGTCATTAAGTGATACGCTAGCTTGCAACATCTTTTGCTCTGAGCCAGGAGGCAAAGTTCACCAGCATCAGTTCCAGATCACAAACTTAGAGTCCCTCTCTGTTTTAAAAGTGGAGTGATCTGACCTCCTCATCACAACAGCCTCACAATATACAGAGCACCTTCACAGCAACGCTACGATTGTATTGTATGATGTAATTTACAGATTCAAGCCCGCCCCCACCACATTCCCCGCACTCATACCTCTGTTTCAGGCCGAGGAATAAATACTGGGGGTCTCATCTTCAGAGTCAGGTCCTGAAAGTCCCACTCACCAAGCACATACTGCACCGGCATTCTGTGGCAGGCAAAAGCAAGTGCAAACACTTCAGCACTACACTCCGTAACACAGAAGAGCTCTCAATAGCATTCTTACCCCATTACTAACCACATAACCTTTCTGAGGGTGAGAACCTAGACACCCCTAAGGCTCTCAACTGCACGGGCAATATGCATGTGCACTCTAAGGGAGTGGGAGCTCCATTCCCACAAAAGAGTTTGTCATCAAGCACTGGACCCAGGGAACTAAAGGCCAGTCAGCCTCACCTCGATACTGGGGCAAAGTGACGCAGCAAACAGTCCTAGAGATTGTTTCCAAACACACTAAGTACAGGAAGGTGACTGGGAGTAGTCAGGATGGATTTATAAAGGGGAAGTCATTCCTGACTAACCTGATAGCCACCCATGACACAATGACTAGCTTGGTGCATGGGGAGAGAATAATCAATACTGTTTATCTTGACTTTCTGAAGGGTTTTGATACGGTCTCCCGTAACATCCTCATATACAAGCCGATGAAGTATAGACTAGATAAATGAAGTGGACTGAAAATTGACTGAACTAGCAGGCTTGGAAGGCTGTGTTCAGCAGCGCAAAGTCCAGCTGAAGGCCAATCACTAGTAGAGTACCCCTGGGGTCAACAGTGGGGCCAATATAGCATAGTATCTTCATTAATGATCAGGGTGAAGGGACAGAGAGCACCCTGGGCATGTCTGCAAATGACAGAAATTTGGGAGGACTGGTTAATAGACCAGATGGGGGTGTTACTTTTCAGAGGAGTCTGCAGAAATGGGCTGACAGGAACCTCATGAAATTCAGCAAAGAGCAATGTGAAGTCCTATAAGCTGGGGAGGAATAGCCCCATGCACCAGCACAGGCTGGAGGCCAACCAGCTAGACAGCAGCCTTGCAGAAAAGGCCCTGGGGATCAGGCGGACAAGTTGACCATGAGCCAGCAATGTGCCCTTTCAGCACAGAAGGCCAACGGCTTCCTGGGCTGCACTAGGCAAAGCATTGCCAGAAGGCTGAGGGAGAGGATCCTTTCCCTCTATTCAGCACTGGCAGGAAACATCTGGAGTGCTCGGGTCCCAGTACAGGAGAGACATGGACAGACTAAGTCCAACGAATGGCCATTAAGATGATTAAGGGATTGGAGCATCCGACATACAAGGAGAGAGACTGAGAGCTGGGACAGTTTAGCCTTGAGAAGGGAAGGCTCAGGCTGGAGGGCAGGGGAGGGAAAGCTCATCAATAACCATATGTATCTGGTGAGATGAAGTAAAGAAGACGGAGACTGACTCTTTTTGGTGGTATCCAGTGAAGACAGGCAAAGGGCACAGACTGAAATACAGAAAATTCCGTTTAAACCTAAGAACCACCCCTTTTTATTTTTTTCCTTTTTTTAAACACTGTGAGGGTGGTCAAACACTGGAACAGGCTGTCCAGAGAGCTTGTATAGTATCTATCTTTGGATATATTAAAAAATGAATTGCGCATGGCTCTGAGCAACTTGCTCTAGTTGATCCTGTTTTGAGTGGGGGGTGGACTAGATTTCCAGAGGTCCCTGTCAACCTTCATGAATCCATGAATTTTGGGGAAATGTTTTCAGCTGCTGTGAGGCACCATAGCTCACTTCCTCATGTAGAACAGCAAATATTTGTTTGCAACCTTAACAGCACTTAAGACAGAGCAACTTGCAAGTCAGACAGCTCTGGGAATTTTACATTTCTGCTCCTAACACAAGACTCAAGAGCAACAGGAAAATTTCAGGAAAGACACTCAGATCCTACAAACAGTAACCACTGCCAACACGCTGACTCCCTGATAAATGCTCACATCCTATTCTGCGTAAGTCATGGCAGGATTAATCCGCACAGCAAAATGAGGATCCACATCATAACTACACTCACGTAAACAAGCAGGAGGATGCTACCTCCAAACATACTCCCAAGCATCTCCCACCCTTCAAAATGATCCAAGTTTCTCAATATTTCCTCTCCCCATACACTAGTCCCCAGGCCTAGCCTGACTCCAGGTAGGTCCTTCACACCAAACCCATTTAATTTTTGCACTAAGAGAACGCCTCACACAAAGCAAACAAATGGAGGCCGAATGGAGACCAAAGCTACAGCAGACACGGATACCTCTAAACATCAGCGAAATATCTCTGCAGACAAAGCCTAGAAAGGAAAGCACAGCAATACCACAGACCAGTATAGGACTGGCAGCTGAAGAGAGTGCTGAATCAAACAGAAGGGATAGAGGTCAAATTTTGTAAGCACAGAAAGGCTTAACGAAAATGTACCCAACTCAGAGTCAGTATTTCCAGTTTCCAACTCCTCTGCAACATCGCTTGAACCCTCTTTGCTCCCAGACAGAACAGACAGGCAATTTGCTACCTGACAACAACAGCAAATACCCATCACTTTAGTCACCATGAGAGATCAACACAGCACTGTTACTTCACATGTCAGCTGCTAATGATCTTCTGCCTTCTCTCTGCTACCATTCTTCTGGCTGCGTTAAGACTGAAGGAAAACCCTCCAAAGGACCGACTGTAAGAGGATGCTCCTACCTTTCTAGTCGCTTGTTGCTCAGCTGCTGAATTTGCTCCTGCTGCACTGCTGTAAGCGGAGTGTGGAGGCTTTTGGAATTCAAGCTCTGAAACTGAAGACAAAGTCACTTTAAAACCTGCTCACCTGTGCCACTTCAGTGTCCTCTGCACCCTCCCAAGGGCATCCTCCAGGGAGACCCAGCATGCTGACAAACACATACACCTGGGACTGTTGGAAACCACAAATGATTAGAACCTATCTGCATATTTGAAAAAAACAAACTGCACAACTGTTCTGCTGCCTTTTGGGGCTCAGAAGAACAGGTAAAATTAAGAATCATTCCACCAAGCAAGTCAGGGTACAGTGTAGGTGTACGTCATGGGTTACATTTCAGTCCCTGCAAAAGATGGCATTGAAGAGACACCCAGTCTTCTACTGACATTAATAAACTATGCCTCATCCCCTCTGCCATCTAAGGTAGGGAAAAGCTGTTCTACTTCCTGTAAGTGAGATAAAAAGAAAGGTAAGGGATGCAACCAAAACGACAAAGTGAGAGGCACACACAGACCATATTCCTTTCCTATTACTTAACTGTTTTTGCTCCCAGGACAAATGACACAATATATTCACTGGATTCACGTGCTTCAGGGATCCCATTTGTCTCAAACACCTTCTGCCAGTAGTTGACCACATCAGTGGCAGTCACAAGCCCAGGTCTTGCACTGCAGCTCTGCCTCAGCGATGACCACTTGGGACTGACAACAGGACCTTTACTTTGACTCAACTTCCCTGACACATACTGAGGTGAGGGACCCAACAACCTCTTGAGCAGTGGGTGGGTGAGGCATCTCATTGTTGCGAAGTCAGTTCCTGGCTTCCACATGTGTTTCTCGTTGCCATCAGCTGATCTAGGCAGTGCTAAGACTCACAGTACACTTGGTACTACCACAAGTCACTGTGGCTAAGCACCAGCTTACCACAGTCAGTGGGTTCTCCTCAGGGCAGCATGAAAATGGTACTGGTTTGCAGCTCTTCTGGTCTAGAAAAGGAGACAAGAGTACAGCCTGAATCCCTCGGGCTAGCAAGTCACGGGTTCCCCTCTGACAGAACGCAAACTGCTTGCCCTAATCCCAGCCCACAGGTACAAAACCAATTATTCACACCGTAAGAGTAACAAAGGATTACCCAAAAAAAAGACCCGATTGACAGCTAACCAGCTCTGCCACTGCAATCCATTTATTTGCAGAGCTACCTATCTCCACAGGCCAGAGCTACCAGGATGCCACTCGTGCCCATGGCAGGGCAGAAGCAAGCGTGCCTACACACAGCCACAGCAATCCTGCCTGTCCTTGGTCCCAGAAAGCCACAGACACACCAACCTTCAGCTCTAGCCCTTGGTTCTCCTTGGCCCATGGGTGGGTCACCCCGGTTCCCTGCAGGAAGACCTTCGGTCTCCTCTAGATTCTTTCTTTTATCCTCTCTCTGTTCATAAACCACAAGCCCTAGGTTAGCAGGTGTGTTCATAGAAGACCTTGACTCCATGGGTCAAGGGTCTTTCACATTGCCACCATCCCCAGAGAGCAGAAAAGGGACCATAGAGCCAGGGCTGAGCTGCTAAGAGCAGAGGGAGGAGAAAAGCTCACAAGGTACAACTAGAGGGAAGAGAAACACTTGAAAGATGCAAAGGGCCAGAAAAGGCAAACCCTGCCAGAGGGAAGTCAGTCTCTTAAAGGAGAGAACCAGCAGAGCCAGACAGAGAGAGAAGAAAAACAAGATGACTGCAGGAGACAAAGGAGATGAAACTTTACACAACAGCTGCTGCATATCACACTTGGAACTGTGTGAGACAAACAGAACAACAACCCCACTTTCCTGCTGTGATCCATCAGAAATGAGGGCCTCCCTCCCTTCTGACTCACAGTCCCTGGAGCCACTGTGGGTTTCCCTGAGCGCCCATTCCCATTCCTCTATTGATGGCTGCTTTTCATCACTGTCTCTGAGAGGCCACAACCTCCTCTCCTCCAAAAACGACCACACAAACAACTAAATACCTCTGCCAAGCAGCCGGCAGCACCCAAGGTGGGTGGCTCTCTGCCCTGTAGGAGTGCTGCTCCAGGGAGATCTGGGGAGGCTGGGTCAGCTCCCACCTGGGCAGATGCTGGCACTGAACCCCTGCAGCAGCCCTGGACCCTCCTGCATGGGGCACATGCACAGGCAGCAGTGTGGGGCCTGCCCTGCTCTTGCTGAACAGTGAAACTGTGGGAAGAGTCAGGCCTCCACTGCTCTCCTTTACAAAATCAAACCAAACAGCAGAGGAAATACCCTACAGCAAAGATCTCAGAGTTGGCTTACCTGCCACCTCTTGGCAAAGGGGTGGGTGCTCTAAGAGCCCAAGGATCCCCTTCTCACCATCTTCATTACCCCCAGCAGAGAGATAAGCAGCCCCTGTGAAAACTTGCCTTTATGTTATGCATAAGCAGTCTGACAGCAGTCTTTATGTTATGCATAAGCTTTACCTGAGCAGCTCCCCACTCCAATGCCGTTTTGAGGATACTGCCACAAGAACACTAAAGGAATAAAACATTAACCATTAGTGTTGTCAGGGAGGCAGATAAGACTTTAATTGGCCATGGCTAGAACAACGCTGCCACTACTGTCATTATTAATAAAGGAGACCAGCTACTGATGTGAGGTCCCTGCATGCTACTTCTTGGTGCAAATACCTGTTTGCAAACAGGTAGGAAACAGATTATTTTTCCTGCAGTTCTGCGGTTTGGTCCATTCAACCCCCAGTTCCCCACTTACTGTAGTCCAACTGGTGGCTGTCGAAAAGCACGGCCTGCCCCACTCTCAGCCCCAGCCCTACACTCCCCGTCTCCCTCACAGGCTCGGGCAGGAGCTGGGACTTGCGCCATAAAGGTCGGTATCTTTCTGCTGCTGGGTTAGCACCGCTGGCCGTAGCGGGGGAGGGGGGGTACAAGTCCCCGTTTGCCAGCCAGGGAGTTGCCCACCCACGCCTCATTTCAGCGACCGGGCGGTTCTGCAGTGCTAAACGGGCCCCACAGAGCACCGCCGGCACCGGAGCCCGGCTTTCCTTCCAGCCGGCCCTTCCCGGCCTTCCCTGCACACGCAATAGCCTGACCAACGCCAGGCGCCCCGCCTGGCCTGCACCGCGGCGCTGGCGCGGGGTGCCTTTACCTGGGCGGCGGCGGGCCCGGAGGCTCCTTAGAGGCGAGGGCGCCCGCACAGCGACGCCTCACCTCATGGCTACCGCCACCGGCGGCGCGGGAGGCGCAGCCAGCTCCCCCGGGGGCTGGGGCCGTGGGCAGCCGCCTCCCGCACCGCAGCCTGCGGTGAGGGGCTTGGGGAAAGGGGGTGGGGGGTAATGGCCACACAGCCGACTCGCTCCCGCCGCTCACCGAGCGCCTCCACAGCACCGCCTGCTTGCCCGCCGCCGTCGCGCGCATGAGTGACAGGCGCACTGATCAACCGCCAGCCGAGCCCTGCGGGCGTCGGCCAATCGCCTGGGGCGCCGAGCGGAGGGGCGGGGCCGCCGGCCGTGCGGCGGCGCGCGCGGAGCTGAGCGGCCCGGCCCGGCCCGGCCCGCCCCCGGCGGGCAGCGCGGCCCCGCGGCCGAGGGCGCGGCCCCCCGGCGGCCCCAGCGCCAGCGGCGCTCCGGGGGGACCGGAGGCCTCAGCGGGGAGCCCTCAGTAAGTCCCAGCCCCGGCGGGCAGTGGCCGCCCTGGCGGGTGGGGGGGGTCGCGCAGCGCTGAGACGCGGCTGCCTCCGGGGAGGGGCGCGGCGGCGGGCTGGGCGGCGGGGGCGTCCGGCCGCGCCGCCCCGCCCCGTCCCGTCCCGTCCTGTCCTGTCCTGTCCCGCCGGGCCCCGGGCAGGGGCTGCCGCGGCCTCTCGGCGGCGGGGAAGGGCAGGCGGCGACGGCCGGTGCTGTGCCCGACCCCGTCTCTGTCCCCGTCGCCCCGGCGAGGCCCGGCCAGCCCCGGCCGGGCGAGACGGAGTGCTGCGGGTGGCCGGAGCCGCGGGCGCGGAGCGCAGGCAGCACTGCGGTGGGGAGCCGGCTGCGAGCCCCGAGGCTGATCCGTCACAGTCTGGGTAGCGTTCCGGAGCGGGAAGGGCCGCGTAACTCGTTATCCGTCTGGAAACTTCTCCGTGGGATGGCGAAGGAGTGACTTCCCGCCGGGATAGAGTCCCCCAGCCAGCGGTGGGGCAGTACGGCCCGGGGAGGGCTGGGGGTCAGGGCCAGCGCCTGTATTTTGGTTTAATATCGGTGCGGAGTCAGGAGTGGTGACATTGCTAGGGAGTGACCCCGCACCTGTGCCGGGGGGGATGGGAGCATGGCACGTCTCTGATAGAGGGAGGGTGACAGCTGAGGTGCTCCGGGACAGGCGGTTGGGGATTCCCCCTACCCTGGGGGCTTCCCCTTACCTTGGGGGCTACCCTGGAGCCGGGGGAGAGGAAGCCACAAGTTCATGAACTGGGAAGCCACATCCCATAGCCAACAGCAACCCAGTGCTGCTTGCATTGCTGAATTACTAGAGACACTTCATCTTGGTGAAGTAATGCAGAAAAAATACTAGCTGTTATTTGCCTTCTTCATCCAGAGACCCCGTGACCCATCTTCATCCCTGTGACACAAACCTCTATTCCTGTTGTACCCGAGGGGAAACTGCAGCACAGAGAGATTAAAACCGAGCCTCAGAAAAGCCAGCAGCCTCAAGCTAGTGCCTGACATGGTGTTCTGCATCTCAGAGGTGTTGGCCACTGCAGCGCTTATCAAAGACCAGTTTGGAAATGCTGGCTTAGGAGAGAAACGTGTTCTTATTCCCAGACCAGCAGAGCCCAGCACAGAGCAGTCCTGGCTGTGTGAGAAGCTCTATTGGTGCAGGCAATGGAAGAATGCCAGCTCACAGCAGCTGAGGATCTGGTTCCTCTTCTGTTCTGTTCTATTTGTGCATGAACTATGCTGAAACCTGCCAGTGATAGGTAGGTAGTAGCTGTCCCTGGCCCTAGAGCAGCCATCAGAGACTTGGACCATGCTCAGCCTGCAGATCAAACTTCCAGCACCAGGATGACAACTGGGAGAGGAAGGTGGTGGGAAAGATCATCCACCCCAAGCTCTACCATTGTATGCCGTGGGCCCTGGGCCAAACTTGCACTCAGCCTCCCCATCTGGCCCTCTGCAGCCTGGACCACAAGGGACTTGGGAACAGAAATACCCTCATCTGGACCTGGAACTGGTTGTCTAAGCCATGTCAGAAACCTTTCATACAGGACTGCTTTTAGAGCCAGGTCTCTGGGCTTGGGAATCCTTCAGCATGGACAGGACCCTGACAGCATGAACAAGAGCCCCCATTCCCACTTGATCAGATTTTCAGCTGGCTAATTTTAACCTAGCCTAATTTTATTCAGAGGAGCAATGCACAGCAGCACAGTGTGTGGTCCATACAAAAGGGTCTCACCCAAAGGGTTGGTATTGGCTTCAACATCCAAGTTCCCGTAGTTTTCTGAAACTGACACAACATTGAGATGAAGGCCTAACCAACTTTGTTTCCAAAATTCAGGAGCTGTTGGAGATCTAGAGCCGTACTTTGCAGAGCCCTTGGGCCTGCTTCACTCCTTTTGCTTAGGCTCTTTTTCCACTTTTTGTTCCCTTGGTGGTGGCTTTTTTTAAAATGTGAGTTATCGTCATGGAGAGTTTCCCTGAATAGCACAAATCGATGATGCTCTCTGAGCAGCTGCTTGGTCTGCCCAAAACCTGCTCAACAATTCCTTCCCTTTTCCCTGTGGGGCTGTAGCTGCTGCTGTTGTGGCACTCGGATTTCAAATTTGCCACCTTTGTGCCTGAGTGTCCACTAGACCTGGGCTCCACTGTGGTCAGTAATGGCTGGGGAAATCCAGGTGCCACATGGTTTAAATGAGGCATACATGGTTTGGTGGTCAGTGAAGGACATGGTCCCTTTCAGCTGCCATGAACTCGTTTCTTAGTGTGATGTTAGGTGGGACCAGACCAGAACTGCTATCTCCACATTTCTGTAGAAACTCATGGGAGTTTGACAGCTCCCACAGTCTCCCAGGGACTTCAAAATCCCCCCGCAACTCCTGCTTCACCAAGTTGTTCACAGGGAGCTGTGAGACAGGTTCTGCGTGTGTGGTGAGAGATTAACCTGCTCAGGGAGATGCAGGACAAGTGCTGTGCAAGTTGAGGTGGCTACTCGGGCTGTTGGCTGACCACAGGGCAGCCTGGTGCGATTTCTCTGCTTCAGTTGTTAGTGACAGATGTTAATCACACTGCTTAATGCAGTTAGGGACAGCATTAAGGCGTCACAGTAATGGGAACTGCGCAATAACCTTGCCTAGAATAGAACAGAGTAGAGCAGAACAATGGCTCATTTCTCTTTGCAGGCACATCTTTTTCTATTCAGAGCTCGTTAACCCCTATGTCCAGGCTGCATGCCAGTCCAGAGATGTAATGTCAGATAAACTGCAGAGACATTATCACAGGACTGCTACAGTAGTTCTCAGGGTCGGCACTGCTCTGGTCCAGAGGTAGCTGCATTTTCACGGAAGACATTGCTGAACTAATGTTATATACAGTGGTTTTATAAATGAAGTTGTGCAAATACTTCCCACAGGATCATCCCGTGGTGTTTTGCAACTCCTGATCATTTGCACAATAGAAGCATGAAGCAATTAAAGCCTTTCATGTTTTCAGCATGAATAGATCTATCAAATTTCACAACTCTAATCCAAAATTGGAGTAATTTTAAAATTAATATTGATAATTAGCAGTGCATGACTAAGTTTGAGTGGGTGCTTCCACGGGGGACTTGAGAAATACTCACTGTCTTTAATAGCAGATGGGGGACTGGTGCAACCCACTGCTTTAAGGAAGCTGCCTTTCCGGAGCACATGGGGAGAGGGACGGTGGGGCGATGGATAGAGCAGTGACTTACCAGTCACCAGCGACTACCACAACAGGGAAGTCCTACTTTAGCTTCAGTAAAAAGCATCCTGAGATATGGAAGCCTCGCAGCTGAGTGCCATTTTATTGGATGTGTTCCCACTGATAAACTTAAGGGGATCCATGTAACTTTCCAAAAGTTAAAAGCAAGAGACAGAAGCAGGAAAATGCTGTATCTCCCCAGGCGGATAGAGGATACCTGGCTCAGCCTGGAGCAGACCAAAGATGGGGGTTCTGAGGTTGTCCCCACATAGATCTGCCAAGTGCCTGCAGGGAAGCAGAGCTGAAGCAGCGAGGGGAGAGCATATGACTGACTTCAAGTGAATCAGGCATGACTTTGGGGACTCTCAGTACCCCTGAAAAATCTTTTTCTTAGTTTGAGTGGGTATCTGAGTTGCTGTCAAAAATTGTACTAGTGAACTGGGAGGCTTTAGAAAAGGTTGTGTCTGTCTGAAAGAGCTCTGCATTGTTCATTTGTTATCATTCTTTCCTAGGCAGAAGCCACTGTGGTTCCTATGAATAAAAACCATCAGCGATGATGCCACAGGATAGGTCTCACATCAGGGTCCTTGATACAAAGGGCAGCTCTCTGCTTCTGTAGCTGATGGGTGAGGACAACAGCTTGGTGAAAGGAGCTACCAAGAGCTGGCAGGATGAGTTACAGCTCACCTTCTGCGCATGACTTGTCTCACAGCACCACCACCACGGCCAAACCAGACCCAGGGACAACTCTGGATGTGACTGCACCAGAAACAGCTACCATAAGCCCTGAGACTACCAGTTTCAACAGCACCAAAATCCCAGATGTGGCCAGCACTGGACCCAGTGTGAGCACAATGCTGCTGTCCTTTGGGATCATTACTGTGATTGGGTTGGCTGTAGCTATGGTAAGAGAGCCCTGCTAAATACTTCTCTGTCTGTTGAGGGTGGAGGGTGGCAAAGGGGCTCTAGGACTGATTTGCTTTGAATAGTTTATATGTGTTCTACTAAAGGCTCACCCAGAACTGCTGGGAGCTGATAGTTCCTGAGATCCCTTCCTTTTTAAGGCCTTTATCCAGTGCTCCAATATTTTTCCAGTCTTCCTGAGGTCGAGTCCAAACGGGATGCTCAGCAGGCCTAGAGGAAGCCATATGTAGTATCAGTATTTATTTTTAATAGCAATAGGAAGTTCAGTTCAAAGAACACAAAGCAGATTCTTTTCTGACTTGTTAACTGGAACAGCTGCACTGATTTAAACCTTGTCAACACAGGGCCCCGCAAGAAAATTCACCCAAATTAACTTTTAAAGCAGACTGTTGAAACCACATTAATCTCTCCTGTGGACATGCCTTTTTGAATTGAAGTGGCCTGAATCCATTTTATCTAGACTCACTGTGGACTGCATTTCCAAGGTTCAGCTTGCTGGGTATCAGCAAAATCCTTGAGGATTTGCTGCATAACTAACCTTGCATTAATGCTGCAGGCAGAAGCTTTCAGAAACTATGGTTCTGGGCCTGACATGGGCTATGCAAGTGCTGCAGTTCTTATTTTGATATATAACTGGATTGTTTACCTGCCAACAGAGAACAGAAGGTAGCGGCAAGCTCCCATTCCTCATATGAGGAAGACATTCACTAATACAACCATCAGAGGAGCCTACAGAAAGGGACTACGGCAAAATTTCATTGCAGGCCCAAGGAGGAGTTTTTCCAAAAGCCCCTAAGAGAACCTGGAAACATTATCCTGGAAATGGTCATAAGTTCCCAAGAGCAGCATCCAGCATTCATAGTTCTCAGAACAAGGCTCTGGAGGCCAAAAGCCTCACTTTCTTCCCAGCGCAGCCACTCTTACAGGCTGACACGAGGCAAGTCATTGAGCATGCCCTCTTTGCTTCTTCCCTTTACACTGGGGAGTGGGTAACGGCACTTCTATGCTGTAGGAAATCCACAGATGAAAACCACAAAGGGAAGGTTCTTCGTCCACTCTTAAATTGCAACATATGTCCTGCAGCCACCAGAAATGTGCTGAGCTACACCTAATAGTAATACACCTAATACTCTTACTACTACTAACATGCCTAATAACAGGCCACTCAAGCACTAAGTGTCAGACACGATGTGCTACCAAGCTTGCACTGATGTATATGAAGTTTTGTTTTTGCTTGTCACTTCTACCTTCCCCCTGCTTTGGAGCGCAGTGACACCAGACTTGGTACACCTCCTTTCTGTGTACCCTGTGCCTGAAATTTCTCTTCTCAGCTGTTCCCCATCCTACTGGGTCTGTTGTAATCATGGTTTTCTTTCTCCTTCAGGTTCTGTATATCAGGAAGAGGAAGAGGTAAGTAACATCTGTTGTTGGCTGAAGGGAACTCAGTGCTTCAAAATCCAGAGAGAGCTAGGAAGGAGACAGGGAGATAGGGATAGTGTAACGGATGGCTGTCTGACTACAAGCCTACAGGGAATCAGCTGTGTGGGAATGAAGCAGGGGTAGGGACACTGCACTCCTGGTACTGGCCCACCTTCTAACACCAGAGCTTCAAAGACTCCTCCGCAGCTTTGGAAAGGAAAACACGGTTGAGCAGGAGGAGGTCAGGGATCCTGCAAACTCTTCATGCTTCATCTATGAGATGCACTAAAACAGTCGAAAGGGTTATGAGACTATAAAGGAGCTGGGAACTCCTTCATGAGAGGTGTGGATCTCACATTTCAGTCATTCCCAGATCCCTGCGTTTTCCAACAGCCCGGCCCAATGACAGTGGCCTTGCAAAGCTGAAGGCCTGTTTAGCTGCAGTCACAGCAACTGGCAGCAGCATAGTGCAGAGATGCAGTTTTCTAGCCCGAGACTTAGTGTCTTAACTTCCTTGTTAAGCTCCTGGCTGAAAATAGAGGAGAGCAGCATGCAGGGAGACACACATCTTGATTCTTCTGTCTCTGGCAGCAGAGACACTAGTGAAGATCCATTAGATGTGGTACCTCCTCCCTGCACGACTCCTTGTGGCAGGCCTGGCCTGGCCATGGACTTTCAAGAGCTTCTGCCCACTGTAAAATTTCTAAGCCAGACCCTGAAGCCCAGATCTGGGTACTGCCACAAGAGCAGCTAATGCTTGGCCTGTGAACATAGCGCTGCTGGAGATAATGGTTGTGTTGGCAAACCCATATAGAAGCAGGGAGGGAATGTGTCATCCTAACACTTGCTAAAATAGATAGTTGTGGTGATGCTGCCAGTAACTGCTTGTGTGTTTCCCTCCCCCACCCCCCAAAACTCAGCTACAGCCTAAGGCAGGGCTCAGTGTTTTCACAGTGCCTACCCATCCATTCTCCATCTCTGAGCTGCCCAGTATTTATGGAGACCCCTTGGGTTAATACTTTATAGCTCTGTCACTTGGAGCAATGATACAAGAGGAAGAATAGTCTCTCCACAGGCATCAGCCTCCTATGAGATTCTACCTCTTCCCTATTTTCTATTTATTGTTTATTACTTTCTATTTATTTTTATGTACTTCATCGCCAGAGTTAAAGTACTACTCTTAGGCCACTGGAGCTAAAAGTGGACTTCTGCTGGCTGACATAGTGTGACATGGCAGGACTGGCTGTTGCGGGCAGAGGGACAGGGGAGAAGACACAAAATGTGTAGCCAGTGTGTTCCACCATCTCTTTTGTCCCACTACAGAAAGCTTGATCTTTTAAGGTCTGCAGGAACTTAAATCCCTGTCTGACTCCTCTGTGCGTAATGCCTGCCAACATAGATTAGTGATAGCAATTAATCCCTGTAACTGCACTCTGGGTATCTTCCACTCCTGCCAGCTGTGTGTAGTCGGGTGTTATCCTCTTCCCTGCAGGACAGGACATGACCTGTATCCAGCACAAGCAGTAAGAGCAGAATCCCTGCGCAGCAGGAGGAACAGCCTGCAGAAAGCCTCAGCAGTGGGGCGGGGAAGGCAGCCTGGGCATCTGTCCTTCACAAGCAACCCTTTCCCTTTCCTCCCCTCCCATGGGCAGGTTGGAGAAGCTACGGCACCAGCTCATGCCCATGTACAACTTTGATCCCACCGAGGAACAGGATGAACTGGAGCAGGAGCTGCTGGAACATGGGCGAGATGCAGCATCTTCCCAGGCATCGCAGAGCAAGGTAGGCAGCAGGGGCCATAGAGTCTGTTACTACAACCACTGCTACCTGCACTGCTTTTGTTACAAAGAGTTTTGGTAGGGTTTTAGGGTAGGGAAACCATGCAAGACCTCAGGAGGACTTGCCCCATCTCTGCCAGCCCTCTGAGACAGGGGGCTTGAGCATTTTGGAGTGCTTAGGATGGACTGAAGAGTCAGGCAATTAGGATGAAGAGCCTGGGGAGGCAAAGTGCTGCCTCTACTCAACTAGGAGAGAAAAAAGGACAACTTCGGTAATTAAGGGTGAGTTTACCACAGTTTACCACCCAGGGCACCACAAGGGAGCAGTGATGAGTGCTGTTTTCTGGGGGACAGGGCTTCAATGCCCACAAAGCACGGAGGCTTCTTTGCAAGTAATTTCCACCCAGTTTTAAGGTATCCCTGCTTTGCCTGAGGATGCAGGTGTGGAAGAAGGCCTTGCTGAGGGAAAGCCTGTAATCATAACAGTTAACTGTGCTGCAAGCCCTGAAGAACACAGGCAGAAAGCCTGCATGTTGTTGTGGCATAGCACACCCAGTCTTGTCAGCACCTCCAGGCCAACCTTCCTGGGCACAGAGCAGGCATGGCTCAGAAAGAGAAAAGGGAGGAGAGTTCTCTATTTGGTATTTGGGAAGAGGGGACGAAGGCTCTGCTTTGCCCACTTCTGAGTGTTCAAAGGCATGCAGCATGCTGAGAAATGATAAGGACCTCAGAGACCACTGACTTACTACATTTGTGAGTTAGGAAAGAGCTTGATAGCTTGGCCAGTTGTTTTTGGTTAATGGTCCAGATGGGTCTTTGACAAGAGGTTATCTCCTTCCCCAGTGTACCAAGAGGTAGGAGAAATAGGGAAGAAGGGATTCTCACCATCGTTTGCAGCCAGCTTCACAGTGTTTTCTGTTTCCTTTGTCACCATCACTACACAAAAAGCCTTTCTGAAAGACAGAGTCAGCAGGGATGGTTGGAACAGGTACGTCTCTTAGCCAGTGATGCAGCCTCCCCTTAGAGTAGACACCTCTCCTTTCTTGAATTCCTGTCCAGCTTCTGTGTTGCCCACGTATTCCCTTGCTTTTCCAGTTGCAGGAGCAGGAGTTCTCCCAAACAATTCTCAGTTTCCAGACACTTACACCTTCAGATAACCTGTGGCAAGCTTGGTGTGGGCAAAAAGGGAAAGAGGAGATAATACATACAACTGTAACTACAAAATATTTACCTTGAGACATGCTTCCCAACCTGCTAAAGAGCACAAAGGAGATGTGTGTTGGAATATGAAAGATAGTCAACATATTGTGTACACTGGTTTGGGAAAGCAAGAAATACTGTTGTATAAAAGCAATGGATCTTGTCCTCTGAGGGGCGCATACTGGGAAAACATCAGATCCCTCTATTGGTGCACATAGAGGACTTCCTTTCAGGTAGTAAAGGGGGAAAATGACAAGGCCAGAGTTAAACTTAGCACAGTAAAAGCAGATCCTTCCTATACAGGGACTGGCCAGCAGGATACCTCAGATCCCTCCAGACCTTGCTAATGCATAGGTACCTCTGCTTAGAAAGTATGCAAGTATAAAGGCTTAACGAGAGGGAGAGTCTAAAACAACAGCCAAAGTTCAGTCTATGGCATGTTTCTAGGCCTTCTCGATGTTTCACATCTTTTCGTGCTGCCTTGTATATATAAATAGACCCAGTAATCCAATAACATGGGGATTTTAAACCAGCGTGGATGTGCTGACTTGCTTTCTGGCCTGTTGTATTTTTCTGTCACAGCCCTGTTAATGCCATGTTAGTCAGCCAGCCTCCCCTTAGTAAGGGGCAGAATCTAGTTACAATATCGTGTGGTCTGTGCCCAAGCACACGCACCTGAGTGAAGGCAGACTTTGCTGGGTCTCATCTTTCACTGCTTCAATGCAGATTCTGCTGACAAGTCAAGGAGCCCTCCAGAGACCCAGCCGTCTTGTGTTCACAGATGTTGCCAATGCCATCAATGCATGAACAATACCTGCCCCTGCTCTGGGATCATGCTGAGACTGGGGAGGATGAAGCCAACAAACCAGTGACTTCCCGCAAGCATGGCCGATCCACTGAGCCCAGCTGGTCACCCCGTTGGTTTGTGTTACAAATGGGCACAAGCACTGGGAACCATCATTACTTTGGGAAGCAAACCCTTGGTGATGGCAGCGGTGATTTTTTGGTGCATCTGTTACCACTAAAAGTTCCTGAGCTCCAGTTTCTGGGCTGGTGCTGACTGATACCATCTACCAAATTGCGTGCTTAGGAACAGTGCCTGCTTTATTGTAGATTAACTTGTCAGTGCACACGTGCGCACTGTCTGGGTCAGGGAAGGAGTAGAGTGCATGTTTTAGAGAGCTTCCCCATTGGCTTTGTGCTACCAGACCCCAAGGAAAGCGATGAATGAGCCTCTGTGTACAGCAGCCGCAGCTTTGGCAGATCCTGGAGGGCTGACTGGTTGCAAAGCTCCTTTAAGCAATGACAGCTGACTCCCCAGGCTGAGTGGTAAGCTGGGGCACACCAGGGAAAACACATACCATGGGTTTATCCCCCTTGTGGCATGTGGGCTGCTGATAAATGTGCACCCGGGGTGATGTTGAAGCATGGGGAATTCACTAGCGTTAAAAAATGAAATGGTGAACATTTGGCTGATTACATCTTAACTGAGGAAGTGGCTGCATATCCCAAATTAGGGGTGCCGTATAGACAGAGGGGAATTCACACAGCTGGAGGCAGGGGGTGTCAATGTCTGGCTAAGTCACTCCCTACTGCTGAGCTAGGAATAATGGTGCTTGGGCCAGAGAGGAGTCAAGTAGAACTGGGGTTCCGATACCATGTATCCCCCTCCTGCTTTGGCTCAGGGAAGTTCCTGCAGTGCAGAGTGTTATCGAGAAATAAGATTAAACCTTGAAGTATTTGCTTTTAAGTAAGGAAAAACATGTATTGGCTCAACATTGCAACAGCCCCACGTCTGCCCCCAGAGGTGACTAAACAGCTAGTTCATACTTATCTGCCAGGACCTGCAGTCAGAGCCTTCTCTTCTCCCTGCTGAAGGAAACACGGAGCTTTGTGTTAGCCTCTGCTCATGTTATCTGTGTGGGACTAGACAGGTAAGCCAGGAGTTTTCCTGTAACCCTGGAGCATCCTTCTGCCTGTGCGTCCTTCAGGGCTGCAGGAGGGAGAGAGTGTGGAAGGGTCTTGGCATGCTGCAGTGCAGCATGGAGGCTGTCCTCTGCAGAGCCTTTTGGTGGCCACCAGCCCGGAGTGCTGCAGGCCAGCACAGCAGGCAGGGGCCAGCAGCAGAGCCCGCATGCAAGCATCAGTACCCAGCATGCACTGATCACCTTCTGTTTTTTTTTGCAGTACATACATTTGTCAGATTGTATTCCATCCACAGCACCAGTCAAAAGGGAATGAGGGCAAGCCAAAATTTGAATGCAGATCTAAAAGCAGGGTTTGGACCTGCCAGTTAGTTTTTGTTCTCCCAAATAATTTTTTTTTTTCTTCCCCGCTGTGATTTCCCCCCCCCCCCCCCCCAGTGTTCCTTAAATGCAGACTCTTTCCTGGGCATGTACCACTGACCTCTGCAGTGCACAGTTCCTTACCAGCCCTCCCTCCTTCACTGACACAGCTTTCCTCATGGCAGTTTTGCAGGGCTAAGTTGCTTTAATTTCTCAGTATCCCTCTTTCTTTTAAAACCTGGGAGTTCTGGAAGTGTATTAGGGCTAGGAGTGTCATCACCTGTGGAAAACAGCCCATCCTCCATACCCAGGAGATCTTGCAGGAGGCACTCCCAGGCTGTTGGTTGCTGCTGGTCTTTGCACTCCAGGGATACTGTTAGAAGGAAGGTGCATGGGTACAAATACTCAGCATCATCTGGCTTAGGTCCTTAGAATTTGGACACTATGTGTGGGTCTTCCCAAAGATTATGCTTGCGTGACTAGCTGAGAAGCAAATACATCACCCACACACACTTACCGTCTCCTCCAAGTGCTCACTGAGGGCAGCCAGCCACAGAGACATCAGATTTCTCTCTTCAGCAGCTGGCACGTTGCTGCCTGTCACGCTCCCACGCTCTGCAGCAGGACAGGGATTCAAGCAGCAGCAGGGGTGCGTGGCTGTCCTAAATCACAACATTTCCTCTAGAACTCTTAGGATTGGAACTGCATTTGTTGTTTTAAACTCTGTAAAAGGCAAGTGTAAGCTGAGCTGTTTCCTCAAACCAACAGCCTGCTTTGTGTTCTTTACTCAACTCCATGTGCTGCACAGGCAGCTGCCGAGCAGTGCATCTGCCAGCTCAGGTGCAAAAACATGCACCTCGTTCCACATTAATGCTGAGATATATCTTGTACAACAAACACACTTACAGAGGAATTCTCTTTAACCATTCTTCATGTGATGGTAGGTTTTGTCCTGTGATGACTGCCCTTAAATTAAAGAAGTACAGATAATAAGACTAAAAGAATATTACGGGTATTTGCTGAGCTTGTACTGGAGTGTTCTTTTAGTTCACTAGCGCCTCCTCTCACAGTTCTTGGAAGTACATGTACAATTTAGCAGAAGCATTATGATGTAATTTAATTCCGGTGTTTCTGTGTTTTAAGCATTGAAATATAATTAAACTATTTACATGAAATCTAGTGTGATTGTCTTTTCCCCCCCGCCATCATTTCCATTTTCCACAGAAAACTGGAGCGTATCCTCAGTACCTGTTGGTAATTTGTATGCAGTGAATTCCCCAACTCTTACAAGGACTGAAGTAAGTGCGAAAAACTTGGAAGGACAAGCTCTGCGGGGGTCAAGGTTTAGTGCTCCACAGCATGAAAACCCAGACCCCTTCAAGAAGGCTTGGTGGAGAAGTCGGGAAGGCAGGAGCTTCCAGCCTAGCAGATCCTGGGCATTCAGAGTGCAGAAAGACAAATTCCAACTTGTCTGTTCACCATATTATCCTTTAACCAGCTGAATTCTGGACAAACTCACCTGCAGCTCTGTCCACAGTAGCCTGCCCATACTCGGGTGAACATTGTGGGCAGCAGCATCAGTAGCTCCATTGTTGGTGCATTTCAGATTTGCTTCCTGCCTCATCTTCTGGCCCCCAGACCCAAAACTTGGGACTAGTTAGGAAAGCCGTCAGATTAACTGAAGAGGCTATGCACAGGAACAGAATTAATTGTATGAAAAGCTAAATAGGTGTATGGCACACAGAACAATGTGGAGCATAAACAGACTCAGCTGTGGAGACTTCCAGAGGTACACATGAAGCAGAATTGGCTTGTGTTCCAATCAAACAAGTTATGAAGAACCCTATGATATACAAGAGGATGGAACTGGGTACCAACATTTGGGTTTAAGGGTCTGTCAGTTTTCCTCCATGAGCGATTCCTCCTGCTTGTTTTTCTTGTTTTCACATAGATCTGTGGGTGCTCCTGAATGACCAAATCTTGTTTTATGAACCCCAAAACTCCAATTCAGATAAAGAGAAACTCACCACCTCTAGTGATATGCATGTGTGCTGAGGTTGTTGCACATGGAGGAGGCAAAGCAGAAGCCTGAGGTGCTACGTTTTATACCTTTATTAAAAACAAACTCCAAGGCTAATTTGCAAGTTGCCAACGCTCTTTATGCCTTCACCAAAACCATTTATGAGAGTATTCCAAACTTTACTAGATAACAAACCTCCTTCATCTCCCATGTTTTGATCCAACTGTAATGACCTCTTATTTTTGACTGAGTCAGGCCAAAACTGAGCTTAAAAACACTTGAAATGCATTTGCTTAGAGGTAGGATTTGGCTACACAGAAAAGGTAACTAACTATATAGGAAATAAAAACTTAATCGTTTCAAAAAAAGAAAATCCAAGTAATCCAGCATGAGATCCTAGCTCTCTGAGATCGCTGGAATTCTGCCCACCTTCAAAGGCATTGATTTTGACTCCAAGTCTCTGCGTAAACATGGAAGCTGAAGCTACAGATTGGGATTTGCGCTACACATAGAATAGCTCCTAATAGTGTGGAATTCTGCTTGTTCTCCTTGAGCAGTTACATTTTTATGGAGACAGGTTTTATACTGTGGCTTCCAATAGAGTATTAAGAGGCAGCAAAGACTAGATAGTTTTTGGTTTGTTTTTTTTAAAAAAAAGAAGTATTTCGTATGCATGTCCCAGAGGAATACTGCTGACCTAAAGCAAATGGATTTACTATCTAGCTGACGCAGTTTCCATCTCTACTCCATGCCACCAGCTGAGAATGGTCTGACTGATGTTGTAAGAAAAGTTTGAATCTCTTACAGATGCAATCCCTAATCCATTTACGAGAAGCTGAAATTCCAGTCTCACATTGTAACAGCTATTGCTCTCAGGGAATAGAGGTTAATTAAATAGGCAGTGCAGACTTGCAAACAGAGTACTAAACCTGCCACTTCACCTGAAAATCAGGTAAAGAAGTTGGTAAAATACAGTGGACTGCCACTGGAGTTGCCTTTGGATGCAGACATGAACTGCAGCTGAACTTGCGTGTCCCCTGAAGAAGAGCAGCTCCCTAACCTGAATTCAGAGGAACACCAGTTGGATCTTTTCATGTAACCATCAACAGTTACAGATTTGCATGTGTAATATCACACCTGGATTTATCCACACAGCAGGAGAAGGTGGTCAAACTCTTCCCATACCTGGCAGCACGCCTCATCCTACGGCATAAGATTTAGGTCAGTCCCTGTGATCTAATCCATTTAATCCTTGATTTCTCTGCTGTGTGGTAGAGGAGGCACAAAGATTATCTGTGATGCAGTTTTCTGCTGAGACCACCAAACTCCATACACAAGAAACTACTGTTGGGGCAAACCAGACAACACACAGAATTAACAGGATCGAGAGTCTGATTGCTACTAAACTGGGCAGACTGGACAAATCTACCTAGAATGAAAAAAACTTTTTTTCCCCCCCTATTATCTCTCTCCAATCAGCCCTTCCTCTTAATTCTGCATACATTTTCTTGTGTTAAATAAATACCTGCTAAGGAAACAGACCTCTGATGAAAGGATAATAAATGAGCTCAATATATACTGCCATTTCATGGATTTCTGCTATGCACCGCCATCAATTTAAAGCCAATTATGTTCTGTTTAAATATTTAACACTGTAAAGCTAGCCAATTTTACATCTTGTCAAAGATAATGGAAATACCCACTTTGTCCCTTTAATAGGCAAGTAGAGCATCCACGAGATGGAAAATACCACTGGGATTTCACTGTTTGCAACTGGATATTGGAAATACCCTCAATTCCTCAGAGTTTAGCAAGATCAGCTCTGACACTGAAAGCACAAATCTGCATACAATGCAAGACTGTGAGCAGCCAGTAACAATCTCAGACCAACTGGCTACTGCTGTCTCCCAAAACTAAACTGTATCAGCAAGCTTTTATTTGCATAGCCACAACACTAGAGGACCCCACATACGCACATTATGGACTGAAGATACAAGCAATTTAAATTGAATCCTGAGGCTCTGCAAGGAAGCAACCTTTGCGTAACTGGTTCTTTACAGACACTCCTTTGAACTGATGAAATCCAGTGGCTGTGACTAAGCTTGTAAACACTGTGCACTCAGAGTTGCTATCAAATTCTGGGGGAGTGCCACCAGGCCAAAAGCTAGTTATAGGAGATGGCCCTGAGCTGATAATGCTAGGATAAAACTTTCAGAATCAATCCCCAAGACATCAAGGTGCAAACTTTCCTCTAAAGCATCCACGTTACTGATGACTGGACCAACAGCATTAGGTAAGCTGGAAAGGCCATGAAAGTTTTTCTTTCTGATACAGTAAAGAAAGGACTCAAAGACTGTCTTTCAGATGCAATCCTTATGGGCAACTGAGCAAAACTTAAACTCTTGGGACTGCTCCATCAATCTACCAGAGGTGATACGATATATAAGTTCAGCAATTAGCTGTGTAAATAGGTTTCCTTTACTGTATCTGCATTACTGAATCAACACTATCTTTCTGTTGAACTGTCACTGCCCGTGGCAGGGCAAGGCATTACGTTTTCCAGGTATTTTTAAGAAAGATTAATATCATCACAAAAGATACACTACAAACTGTGAAAGGCATCTCACCGACAAGACATTTGCCATTTCTTCCCCTAAGTCTGTTTGGATGTTTGGGGTAAGCCAGCAGACAACAGGAGAGAAAGCTTGGCCAAAATTATCACAAGGAAAAATTTGAAGTATGACATTAGAAATCCCGTTTGCTTTCCAGTCCTCTGGCTTCAGCAAGACATGAACAGGTGGCATACTACTGAGCTGTGGCAGGGATGTTGCTCAGAGATCTCCTAAGACCAGTAGTTTTGCCGGGCCTGGAACCATCTTTTCCAGTGATGCCTAAAGGGAAAGATCACGGGAGAGAGGGGGTTAGAGCGCCAGGTCCAGGAGCCTAGCTGCCCAAATGCCCCATTACAGAGTTACTGCAAGGTTAAAAGGTGGCAACGATCCATTCCAAAACAACCAAAGGTCTTCCAACAACATTCCCATTGCTTTTGCAGCAGCTCCAGGCTAAAGTCTGACACAAATGGCTTCCCTGGCATCAGGCCTCAGCATGAAGCTATTGAGAGCAATAGCTATTGAGCTACTGAGTATATAGATACTATAGTCTGTGTGAAATTTTCTGGCTTCTGCTATGCAAACACACATGATCAGCCTGTGTTATAAGCAGTTATATGTATTTCCGACTGCCACCCTGGATCCTCATAAGACACAGAGTACCAGAAATGCCTTACCCAATGTCATGAACATCAGGAAAGTAGATGCACAGAAGGTCTAAGAACACAGGGAAGGAAAGACAGACAAAAAGGAGCAAGATCCCAAAGCTGCTTCTGGCTTTGGACTGGGTCTCGGATATGTTGCCAGAAAGCAAACTTTTTCCCTCTCACACCTATACTCCATTAGCCAAGCAACGTTACTGAAAAAAACCAAGGCTGCTTTTGTGGCTTAGGAGGCTTTGAAATCAGCTTCATCATTCAGTAGTGATACTCATGGAAGAGAAGGCAAATGCTTCTTGGCCCAGACAGGCAGAAAACTAACGATTGAGTTGTGATTGGCAGCATCTGCAAGTAGCAAAACAATAAAGCCTGAACCATTAACAAACCCCTGCATGCTCCTGGATAACCTAGAGTCACCCATAACCAGTGCCTTGGGAAAGCCAGAGCTGGATCCCCAGTTACAAAGGCCATGGAAAAACATCAAGCTCACTTTAAAGCAGCTCGCTGCCACATGGCAGGCTTGCAAGTCTTGCATATTTCTAGTTTGGCTCTTCCTATTTCTTGATTCTCCCCATGACAGACTGACTGAAAAGCAGGGAATCAGTCATTGTTTGTTTCAGCGATTCTTCCTTAATGTTGCAGACATGAAGCCCAGGGTCTATCTCTTTCCCCCTCAGAGCTGTACAGCGTACAACCTGCAGGATAAGCAAGCACATATATCCTCCCATGCCCTCCCTCTAGCACAGCAGCTCAAAAATCCTCACCTGAAAGGAAAAGGCAACCCAAAACCCCCCACAATGACCAAAATCCCTGGCTGTGCCTATAGCAGAGGATTATTATGTGATTGCAGACTCCTGCTAAAAAATCTCAAAGCAGTAGCCACCTGCATGAGTAGCACAAAAGCTTGCAGGCATATAGCACCTAAGTTAAACCCAGACCCATAGAATGGGTTCATCCAGACACTACCTGTCTGAAAGCTGCTACAGCTGAATCTTGCTTGCAAACAAGGCAAAGGATCTATAGTTTCCGGTAAGTCAGAATAGTAAGTCTCCTCTTTCCCTTTTTAGTCAGAATTTTCTAAGACTGGATTACTGCTCCATCTCAAGCTCCTGAGCGAATAACAATGGTTATGAAATTTTCCAGAGGATTGCTAGGTTTCATAGTGTACACGCTTATCCCCACTAATTTTCAACTGGCTGATTTTTTTCTTACAGAAGTGCACACCTTCCCCAACAGTAAAACTCCCCTCTCCGTCCCTGGTGCTAAGCATGCAGACACAGAGCAGTCTGCGCTGCAGTATCATGTGCTGCACTGCTGTCTCCCACTGACCACAGCATCTGCTTATCCTGTCACATCTGGTTCTACCTCATTGCGACAGGAGGGAAACATTCCTCATGTCACTGCCCTCGGTCCCACTCAAACTGAAAAGAAGAAGAAAGTACCCACATTGGCTGTGGTTTTGGGCGATGCTTAAGAGTACTACAAAAAGGCAGCAACTGGGCCGGAGGTGAGCTCATCATCCGTGAGCCTGCGGCTCTGCTGATGTCATCACACAGCTCGGTGGCAGGAAGTGATACGGGAGCAGGAGCCCAAGAGGAAACTGAATCGAGCAACTGAGGTTAACTGCTCCGGCGTTTTATCATGTGGCATTTCCAGGGACTTTCTAAGAACCTGAGGTTGGGTTTGGCTGCCCAGCATCAGTTAACTTGCTTCGCACGCCATGCTCAACAGCGTTAACGGCAGCGGGATGAGGGAGCAGCTGTGCTGACCACATGGCAAAACAAGGCAACATCTGCCTCCTGCGTTGCTGGCTCCCTTCCCCCTCCCACTCAAGGGAAAATATTTAATGAATAGCTTCCTACAATGCTCACTGAAGGTAGGACTTAGCTGCACGCCAAGTTTTCCTGGTGTCTACCTCAGAAATAGCCCTGAATGGTATAGGCTGGACTTGGATTTGCACTTTCCCAAGCTTGTAGTGAGGCTGGGGCACTGGATGGTGCATCTGTAAGTTCCTACAACAATGATAACAGTTATCTGGCATCTCATCTCAGAGAAGCTTAGATAACTCTGCAGCCCTATATAGAAACTTACCAGTGTCGTCATTCTCTGTGCTGCTGATGCACTAGCACCTCCGCTAGTGTGCCAGCCACTAACAGAGAGCACTGCCTTAGAGTACAAGCTAGGAAGGAGAGAAGACGGCTATCACGGAGGCATGCTGGAGTTAATCCAGAATACTAGGATGTCCCAAATGTCAAGGGATCTTCAGCTCATTTTTTTTTTTTCCCCCCAAGTAAGGCAAGACATTCATGATAGACTATTTTCAGTTTCTACATAACACAGCCAGACAGTTTCACCTGTAACAGTGACCAGAACATCAGATACATGATCGCTTGGAAAGACAAAGATATGTTCTCTTCCCATCCCTCTTTTCTGCCTCCACTTCTGCTGAAATAGTCACAACTGAATTAGATGGAAGGAACGTTCTACCCTTCCTGTTGTAATGTGCCTGGAAGCCTTCCAAATTCTCCTGTTTGTAGGATTTACGAGAATGATTGCAGCCAGTGCTAGTGCTTTGGGTGTACATGCATGGTTTGCCAGGAGCATGGCTGCACAGTTTAGTCTCATGTAATTATGATTATCTAACTTCAAACCTTGTGTGGCTGGCGCTGAGTTCAAATTCAAGTCACTGCTTCCCTGAGGATCTCCTTCCTGAGACGCTCCTTCTTGGACCACTAGTTGAGGCTACGAAGAAAAACACCAAAAACAAAGAAAAACCCCCACTTAAAATTAGGTATCAAAAGATAAAATTGCTAATACACAAAGTAGGTGGAAATCAAAAAGCCTTTGATCAATGTTATTTAAATAAGGCTGTGCAGCCCTGAAAGCATGCGCATTTGCCATCACTTCCTGTATCCAACCGTACGCAAGAGCAAGCGCCAGTGCAAGTAGTGTCCACACACATTCACAAGCATCTCTGAATGGTTGTCAGAATCCATAATAAGCCACCATATTACCAGCCTAATGAGACACACAGCCCCACGCTTTGAAAAAATCTCCCCATTATGCAGCCATGGAGAAATTTTTCATCCTTGAGAACACTTTCTGTATTTCAGGATATTTTCCCCATCCTGAACAACTAAATATTTTGTCCATTGAAAATTAAAAACCAAATGGCTGTTCTTTTTCTTCTGCTTTGGTTTTGACCCCCAAAAACTCCTCAAGCTGTTAAATTAATTTTGAACTAAAACATCAGAATGCTTCACTAACCAAAGTTAGAATGATACATTTTGAAACATTAAAAAGAAAAAAAGAAAAAGGAGCCAGTGTAAAAGAAGTTTTAACTTCAATAAATTGGCATATAGCAAAGATTTATATATATTTTTTTTAAATTACTACGCAGCGCATTTTTTATAGTAACAAACACCCTAATTTACACACAATCAATTTAACCACAAAACCCCAAGCCTAACTAGAACTTCAGCTACTACAATCTGTTACAGAAGAGCATGGCTGGAATAGTCTTTTCCAACCTCATTTGCAGCCTGTTATAGATAAGAGACGGTTATAAATTATTTCTAGAAAGCTACAGATGTTTATTGACTGGGCAAATCCCTGAGCACCCTGATCCAATTAGACCTCCTTTGAGCAGTGGTTTGAACTAAAGTATCTCCAGTGGGCCCTTCCAACCTAACTATAACTCTAAAAAAAAATAAAAATAAAAAGAAGTGTATGTACACACAGAGCTGAGGGATAGGAGACATTCAATACCACTATTAGTAGGGTCCTGGGAGCTATCAGGATGCTCCAAACTGTTGTCTTGCTTCTTCTGTGTGGCATAAACGTCTCAAGGAAGAATAAAGTGCACTGAACTTATAAGGAAGTGTTTCAATTAATCACAGAATATCAGATTGGAAGGGACCTCAAGAATCTTCTGGTCCAACCTTTCTTGGCAAAAGCAGTCTAGACAAGATGGCCCCGCACCCTGTCAAGCTGAATCTTACAAGTGTCCAATGTTGGGGAATCCACCCCTTCCCTGCAGAGATTACTCCAATGGCTGATTGTTCTCATTGAAAAAATTTCCTCTTCTGTCCAATAGGAATCTCCTCAGGAGTAACTTTTACACATTACCCCTAATAATAGTCTAATAATCTAATAAAAATCAGATTATCATTACAGAAAAATAAGAATTTCCATGGAAAATTTTTTTTGAAATTGCACTTCTACCAACAAAAAAAGAGAAAATAGGACAGGAAAACTATTCCAGCTAGCTTTATTTCAGATGTTAGCTTTTGACAGCACATGCATGGGTGTCTGTGCCCCACAAGATGTTGGAGAGCATGTTCTTAACGCTGCCTGGCTGCCCCAATTTCCTTTTCCACTGCAGGAGCCTGTCATGGGAGGGAAGGGGATTCTCTGCAGCCATGTCAGGCACACAGAACAGCTACAAAGCAGGGCTGGCGCCATCTCGTCTGTCACTATTATTGTCAGTTTAACCACAAGACAGCCCTACCAGCAGATGTTTTATAAACTGTCCCTTGCTCTGAAACGCTCGCTCAGCCTTCTCCTGCATAGGATTCTCAGCTTTCTATAGTATGTACTTCACTATTTTTGTCTTTCCTGAACCCTGCAATAATAGAGTTTCACAGCCAAGGCTTCTCTGTCCCAGTTCAGACTGCATCACAGGAACAGCAGAGGCTGGGACCGAATCTATTCCTCCCACAGAATTTCATTGCCTGCTCTTTCCCTTACCAGACAGCGAGCAGAAAGGGACTGTAGCACTCCTGAGGGTTAAACTTGCCTATTTCAGGTTAGACGAAGAATGCATAAGCTACAGCCAAAAACTGCCTGCCAGCTCCTCTAGAGTCCTTTGGCCTCTACGCTTGCATTTACCCATGGTAGTTCATGGCTACCCATACAGAACACAACCGTCTGTACTGCTGTTCAAGACCAGGTGGCCCCTCTCTTCTTAATCTCTGCCTCCCCTCATGCACATGGCCAGGTCAAATTGCACCCACTGATGAATACCACTCTTACCCAGTCTCAAATTCAGCAATATCCAGACTGCTTCAAAGCTACTTGCAAAGCCATGCCTTTCCCTGTTCCCAAGGAAGGACCATCACACCACTGAGATTGTCTGCTAGAGCAGGGAGAACCCTGCAACCACGACCCTTCAGGGAACACCTATACTATTCTATTGCTTTATTTTTGTGAAGTGATCTTCAATCCATGTTACATGGGGCATCAGAGGCATGGTTTCTGGCTGTACAGCTCCCTCCCTGTCCCCACAGCCCTAGTTCAGGCTGATGCTGTGTCTCATGCTGAGCTGTATTACCCTGGCATTTTCAGTCCAGCTCTGTTCTCCATCAGCAGATAACGATGCCTCCCTTCTCACAGTCCCTTTTGTCCTGGACACCCTGCCTAAACAGGACTGTGCTCCTCATCTGATCCAAGGAACAATCTATGTATCCCTGCTTAGATACTTTGGGCAGGAAAATAACATCTTCCACATAGAATCTGAGCTCCTTCTAACCCACTCTGTCCTTGAAAAAGAATCAAGACCTAGGACTGGCTGTGCCTCGCCTCCTTATCCCTTTCTGATCTCTCCAATGCCCATGGTTCTAGTATATATCTCTCTGAGCTATACACTTTCAAGCAATTTTTCATGCTTACTTGCATGTAATTCATAAAAGAGCATCTTCTCTCCTAATTTGCTTCTGCTTTGTATTTTCCCCCTTGTCTCATTTCTTCCTCTCCCTTAAAACCCAAAAATAACCTAAAAAAAGAAAAAAAAGAAAATTCTTTGTTTTCCCTCTTTTTTTTTCATTTTCTATTTTGCAGCCCCAAGATGTATCTTTTTCCTCCAAATGCATTTTGGGCTTTACCCAACAACCTGGCCATGGCACCCTACTGCTACTTAAAGGCAGAACACTGCCCTTTATTCATGTGCTCCTAGGTTCCCCTGCTTCTCTTTGAGATTTGTCAGCCCAGGAATGACACCGGCAGAACTCACCAGGTAAGATGTTTTGGTCTCTAAGACACAGCCATTTCTGCCTCCAATGTTTTTCCATAGAGCTTGAGGATCCCAATTTGCAGAGCTGGTTGCTTTAAGCACTGGTAACATACCAGATTTCCTTACACAGTGTATTTAAATAACATAATATAAACGGGCTTAGAAAAAGCAATGGGCTTTTAGCAAAAGCTATATGCTGAACTAGACTGTGACCTTCTAATCTGGACTTCAAGGAACAAACAGCAAATGGACAGATTTATGGAGAAGATCTCTTGTCTGGGAGATTCAGTTCTGCGTTGGGTTTGCAGACAGTTTCCCTCCATCTCTATCCAAGAAATATTTGTATGCCAAGGTCACTGTTGTGTCAGAAAACTCTTCTAATCTCTCCTATATCCTGGCACTTCATCCCTGGTGAAGATTTCCTTCTAAGCCTCCTGTGTGGCCCTCACAAACTGCTCTATCCCTCTGTTTCTGCTGAACCAGACAGTGTTTCTTTCCATCCCCAGTACTCCTGTGGCACTGCAGCTGTAGAACAAACCTATGGATTCCTGCAGCAATTACACAGCTTGGGTTTGGTCTAGAATTTTTGTGGTAACAAATACACACCAATAATAGGTTTGCGGTTGGTTTTTTGTTTGTTTGGGCTTTTTTTAATCACTCCTAATGACAGATAATATGCCATTAATTGTTCGCAGGACTAAATATCCTTAATGATTCAAAGCTTTCATCTTTTTTTCCACGCCTGAAATGTTCTATCTTCATCTTTTCACTACTGATTCTTACTAATCCTTTGTTTGCTGCATAAAAGAGCCTCCTGCTGGCAGGATTCAAAGTTTCATCATTCACCAAGTTCCACTTCTTGATTAATTTTAAGTTTCTTCTTTTGAGATAAATTGATACGCTAAGCAATCACTCCAGTCTTTCAAGACTCCTGGGAAGACAACCCCTCTCCCCTAGAAAGGATGGAATCTCTGGTCTGATCTTCCAGCCTGGGAAAGTACTGTGGAAGACTAATATGTCTTGAATTAAGTACAGCAGCTCTCCTGGTCTCTCAGGATTCTTCAGGACCTGAATCTTAGAGGTGAGGTACTGGAAAGGCAGTCAGAGCTTCCCTAAAGTGTTAGATTTCCAGGCCACATAGGCTGAAAGAATATTTTTGCAGACAGACCCTGAGAAGAGCAAACACAACTGAAAATCCCCCAGGATCCGTGAGTGGAGAAGAGGAAAAGGACTAAACACTGTACTCACCCACTTGCGGGGCCTCCCTCTTGGCCTTTTCCCAGAAGAAGGTTCTACCTTCATTGAAAACGAAGAGAAAAAAAGTATTTTCAGCTCTCATATTTGCTGGGCACTGTGACTAATACACTGAACCTGGCCAAGGTGACCACTGTATAGTTATTGTGGGACAAGTAGCAGAAAAGGCGAAAGCTGGGGATAGAAGACAGTTGAGGAGGAAACACCTGCCAGACTATGCAGGTTGTAATTCTTTGGCAACGGTGGAGGAGAAACGCTAGAAGGAAGCTGCTGAACAGGCAGGGGCAACACAGGAAGGCTGGGACATGAGTTAAGACTAAGATCACAATAATTGATTTGTCCAACAGTGGCACTTAAAGCTCAGCTGAATTAGGGGCAACTTTCACTGTCTGTCTTTAAGCTAAGAGAAATCTCCCTGCTTGTCCCTCTAGCAATGCTTCAAGGAAAAGGGACAGTTAGCTTCTCTCTCCCCCAAAAAAGAAAATAAGCTGTTCACTCTCACCATTTGTCCAGATACAGTGGTCACTTTCTTGCTTCCTTTTGGCCTTCCTCGTGGTTTCTTCACTGGCAATGGTCCCACAGCCTCCTCCTGGGATAAAAGGAGAAAATCATTTAAGTGGGATGATCCCTGGAACAACTTACAGCTTCTCATTCTAATGTGTCTTAGACTGTCTTACACTAATAATAGCACCCAGACCACCAAATACATGGTTGTCTCTGCTTTTCCACCTGCTGAAGGGCTTTAGAAGATGGCCAGCAATACCCCTGCCCCTTTATCTTTTGGGCTGGGGAAATGAGTAAGTTCCCAGGACACTGACCATAGTGTCTGGAATGGGGAGAGAAAAAGCCTTGGCCTTCTTCCCTCTAGCTAACTACTGGTGCAGAAACAGAGTGTGGTGACACCTGAAAGTCTCCAGACTGGAACAGTGATCTGGCTAGCTCCTCTCATGCTATTTCCTGGCCTGAACAGTCATGGCCCGCCACATTAGAGGCACCTCTGAAACCAGTGGCTAAGATGCCTCCGGGTGCACATGCTACTGCTTTCATGAATAGCCATAATATTTATCACAGAATGCCTCAACTTCCCTTGCTCTTTGTTAGCGAGTCACTTCCCAGGGCTGCCTGCAAATCCTATCAGGCTAATGCCATAGCATCCTCAGGCAGCCTCTTAGGGTGATGTGCCCTCACCTGGGGCTGCTTTTTCGGTCTTCCCCTCTTTCTCTTCAGGCCCTCAGTCAGTGTAGATGAGCTGGTGTTCACTGGCCTCTCGTTGCTCATGTTGGCACTTTCCACAGTTTCCAGATGATAATCCAACAGGTTATTTTTCCATGGACTGGGAAAGAAAACTTGTCTATTCTTTTTTTCCCAATCTTGTTACAGATTCTCTTCTACCTGCAAGGCTGAAATGGTGAGAGAGAATCAGGCATGACAGCTTGCTATTGTTTTTATCAGCTGGAAAAGTCTGGGACATAGCAGACATTCAGAAGCATAACTGTGCTTTATATACATTAATGAACCATTCTCTTACATGGCCCATTCCTCACCTTTCTGAGGCTTTTGGCCAAAGGAGCCGACTGCTCCAGGTGCTAGAGCATGTTGGTACCTGCATCTACCATTCCCCCTTATTGGCCGGTTTAATCTGAACTGACAAAGACAATGTCTTCAGTTCTCTGAACTCCCTTCTTTGTAGGCTTCCTTTGCCTGAGGAGGAAGGAGGTGGGAGACAAAGTGGTGGTGGTGAGTTGTAAACGCCCCATTCAAGGGTAAAGCTTCATTTGGAGCTCCTGTATTGTCAGATACCAAAGCTAATCCTGAGACCCAAATCCACAGCAAAGAGAGCCTTATATCAGGATGCTTGGGAGAGCAAGTATAGAGTACAAACTCTTCAAGAGGTGACTTTGGCTCTGGAGCTGCCCCTCAAGAGTTTGCTCCTAATCACTGACTGAACAGGCACTGTCTGGAGAGATGGCCTGACCCCATTTCAGAGCGCTCAGCCTCTGGTCCTGCACAGACTCACTATTTCCTCCAGGACAAAAAAACTCATCCAGACCTGGGTTTTGCTTGGGTCCTGAGCACTGGTTTGTATAGTGCAAGTTTTGTATCAGCAGGATTGCCAGCCAGCCTCCTCCCATTCCCCAAGCTCTACTATGTGCCTGCTGTGGTTGGAATGAGCCCTGAGCTGACTTGGTTGATCTAAGAAGTAACCAAGATCATGAGCTGTTGAGGGTACATAGGAAACCAATGACTTTCCTTGATTCTGCTTGAGGTTTCTCCTCCGGTGTTGTTTGCCAGAGAAGGTGGTAGTCAGACTGTGAGCCTTTACACCCTCACATCCCGAAGCGGGAAGAGGAGGGAAGAGACCTCGACCAGAAACTCAGCTGGCACCTGAATCCCAGGCACATTAAGAGATGGAGAGAGATGGAGGTCATTGGTCTTGCTTGCACGTGAGGTAAACCATAGCCAAGCATCTGAGTTCAGCTCTCAGTTTGCTGATCTGCTTGAAAAAGGCACTTCCAGCCTCCCTAGATCTTGGCCCTTCTTTCCTTCTTGCACAGGAGGGAGGGCTCAAGAAGATGCAAGGGGCTGAGGTGACTTAGCCTGGCTGGACAGAGGCCGGCAGTGCTGGCTGAATCCTCTTTTGTCAGTAATTCTTACCACAAAATAAATAGCTGAGAATAGTGCAGCTGGGAAAGCAACATCACTGCTTGCTTAGGAAAGCAGAAGTATATAGATGAACAATGCATTTCTACCTTCTGTGCAAAGTCATTGCCTTCTCCTTCTCATTGCAGATTTAATCTGCCTTGTCTATAGAAGCTCTTCTACTTCTGCCTGAGAAATGTTTTTTGCAGCTCTTTGCTCTATCATCTCTTTTGTTTCTCCTTTCTCACTTGTTAAATGAAAGGTAACAACAGCATGCTTAAACAGCTCTGTCCCATTGGCCTTGAGTGCTGCTGGGTCCCTAAGTCCCTCTGACAGGCTCTACCTGAGGCAATAAAGGCAGCACTGCAAGTAAGAGCACAGCTGCACCATGTAGAAAAGTGTGACTGTTTTCTTCAAAATAATGCTGGAGGGCAGAAGTAGGGTTCAGTTCCAGTTCATGCATGAGCAACCCTACCTAGTGAACTCCCTGGATGTCCCTTTGTGCACACTATTGGGAACCAGCTCACAGGTGCTGCCGCACGCTTGGCTTTTCTATCAAAACCTCTGATCAGAGGGTGATGGAAAGACCATAGCTTAGGTCTCTGAGATCAGGCTGCATCTGAAGTGGAGACAGTTAGGGAAAAAAAAAAGTTTCTTTGTACTTGCAAGCCATGCACAGTTGCCACCAAGTCCTTGAGACATAAGCATGAAACACTTTTGCAGTGTCTTTCAGCAAAGAGCTGTGCTTGTAGAAACTGTTACCAGAGCTTTGTAGTTCGATCAGATGTCAAGTTCCAAAGATGACAGAGCCTTAACTGAAGACGACAACAAATATTGTGCCCTCTGGTCCAGCTACTGTTTCCTGCATCTGCATTTCCTGGTCAGAACTGGGGCTCAAATGGCCTTGTGCTGGTCTTGGCATTTGGGGCTGGCTGAGGCAGGAGGGAGTCACTGAGGTACATGGACCCTGGACTGCCATAGGAGCAGAGAAGCCTTAGTGCCTCTTCCCAAAGGCAGGTCTAAGCCAGGCCTGGCTCATGCTGCACACATTTGCTGCTGGATCAGCACAGAGTGCTACAAAGGTGGCTTGAAGCTTCCTGAGCCTGAGCGTCCCCTCAGCTGCCTGTGGAAAGGGAACAGACATCACCATAGGAATGGACAAGTGTGAAAGTGCTGTCTAAGCCAGGTTCCTGAGAAGAGATTAAGGCTGCTTTGACAGCACAGCTTCTGCCTATAGATCACAGTAGTTTGAAAGCACTGGTTCAGTGCCTCTTGGAATTCAGGTCCTAATGCCAATATGTAGAAAAGAGTTATGGAGGAAATATAAACATGTTATTGAAAAGTATCATATGTGCATGTTTTTTGCTGTTTTTCCCTGGTAATGCCGAAGCATAAGGAACAGGATGAATGATGGGGTACAGCAGGTATTGTCAAAGATAACGACAGATGTAGTTATATCTGGGGGAGGTTGTGCTGATAGGAGGGCTGAGTTAAGTATTTGTATTTTATTTTTCAGTCTCAGATTGCACTAGCTGCTTGGTCTCCTCAGGCTGGAAATGCAGAATATGAAAACATCACTGGCAGATGCAGCAAGAAAACTTCCAGCCTTTACTCCATATTCTAACAAAATGTACACAGTCGTGACAGACACTGAAGCCATTGATCTTATTGACACAACCGCTCTCATGAGTACATTGTAACCAAAACCTGCATTAAATCCAAATTTTGCATTCAAGTGGGAGCAACCACAGTGTACAGAATCCATTTTTCCCCAGATGCAAAGAAAGGCAGTTCTTGCACAATCATTGTTTTCCAAATCTTCCTAGACAGATACACTCTACAATGTCTTTCACATATCTGGCAAGCTTTCTACAGACGGGACTGCAGACAAACATACAGAGACTGCCAGGAGATAGCAGTGTCTTTGTACATCTCACTTCCACCTTCCCATGAGCCACCAAAGGCACATGCTTCTCGAAGCCCGGTCTGAAAAGAGAAAAACACAAGCAAAGCTATACAAGCACCAGCCCTTAGGGTTTTTGTAAGCTTTACATGACTCAATGCAAGTTGCATACAAAGCAAAAGCACCCACTGCAATTCTACTTCAAATTTCTCAATCACAGCTTTCCATTTATATATAAAAACCCAAATCAATATTGACTCCCACTGTATACCAAAAAACAAGTATGCTTTCCACGGTGACTGCTCTCCCTGCTGGGAGTAGAGCCAGCAGGGCTGAATTCCAGTCCTATACACTGTCCACAAGGGCACAAGATCTAAAAAAACCCTATCCAAATGCTTGTGGGCCTTAGATCACCTTTATGTCAGCCACATACACACTTTGCAAATGATGCAGACATGCGAATACTGTTTTTGGCAGTATTCGTACCTCTATGTTGCAGAGACACTACCTAAAGCAAAGCACCCCATGTCCCAAAAGCATTCCCAGGCACCCAGCAGAGGACAAAGGATTCTCACATTCTAATGCTTTGCACCTGATTTAAGTGCTAAGTTGTACAAAGCCAGTTATTCTACCATACCAAATTCTCAGAAGACAAAAGCTCCTCCTGGGGGCAATGTAGTTGTAGCCTAACACAGGGTACTGAAGGGTGTTCTTGAGGGACTTTCTCCTCTCCACAGACTACAGAGGAAGCCTTGGGGATGTGCCTGCTGACTTGGGCAAGTAAATTAAATGGCAGAACCCCCTTCTGTTTCCTTCCTCAGGGACGTTAAGTTTTAGGCTATGTCTTTGGGAGAAATACAATATGACACAGGGATGCTTAAAACATTGTACTAAAACCCCCAAACTGTGTGCATGATTCACAGCAAATGCTGCCAGAAAATGATTGTCTAGCTGCAGTGCCCACATACAAAATACAAAGCTCACAAAGCCTTTTTCAAAGCATAATAGGAGTGTGATTATAAGAGACCCTTCATTATAGCCTTAACTCTGCCGCTGTCTCTGTAATAATAGGAAAAAATATCCACAAAGCACAACTCCCACTTAGTAGCACAGTGCCATTGTTCTGCTGTCACGTGTGACAAAGTAAACCCAGGGTAACTTCACTGATGTGAACGCGGTCACTCTTCAGTCCCTCTAGTAAAAGAGGGAGGGAAAAATTTGGCCCAAGCCCTGCATCAAGCGGAGGAGGATAAAAGACTTTCTTAGTCAAGACTTCTAAAGAAGGGGACTACGAAGGCCAGGCAGAGAGAAACCTTTCATTCCAATAACTGTAGCAATAACGATCTGCACTCGCATTATGAGAAATTACTTTCACCTTCCGAGAAATCAAATGCTCACGTCTTTTCAGATCTCACAGCAGATCAAGAAATACCACAGCTTGTCATGGTTCCCTGTGGACTGTTCTACCAGAAAAGCAGGATAGTAGCCAAGCACTGGATATCTCCCTTGGGAAAGAGCAGTGGTAGCAACACTCTGGCAAATGAACCCTTTCTGCCATTTTTTTCTGTGAAATAAGGAACTTATGGGCTACTAAATCAAGGTTGTGGCAACAGCAGGTAACTGTCACAGTCTCATAAATCACATCTCAAAAACATAAATAACCTTTCTAGGTGATTTCCCTAACTGCTTTGAGTGGCTAAGTCTGTCTTCTTTGGTCTCATGCTTAAAAGTCTCCTAGTTCCTTCCTTGTTTTTTTGTTTGTTTGTTTGGTTGGTTTTTTGTTTTTGTTTTGTTGTTGTTGTTTTTCTTTGTTGTTGTTGTTTTTGGTTGGTTGGTTGGTTTGGGGTTTGGTTTTTTTGTTTTGTTTTTTTTTTTTTAATAAGCAATTTATTGTCATTTGTTCTTGCATCACCAGAGTCCTTCAGGAGCAACATTCATCTCTCCTCCATTTTTAAACCCACCCTACCAGATATACACATTAATCTGATCTCCCCCACCTTGCCCAGCTGAACAAGCCAGTGTCTTCCAGTTTCTTGGGATGTGATCGTATCTCCTGATCATTTTTGTTGTCATTTATACCCTTTCCAATATGAGCTCAACACTTCTGAATACGATACGGATTCTTACTCTCAAAACTCTTCTCAGCGAGGACAGCTTGACTAACTTCATCTCTCACTCATCTGAGAGGCATGGGCTAAGCAACAGTTCAGTGGGAAAAATTCAGTTCCTACGTAACATTAACAGCACGAGCTTCCAAACTGATTCAACCAGCAAGCTATTCCACCACCTCTAGCATATCCTGACTGATAAAACATCCAGTTCAGAAGACGGAAACTATTTAAGCTTAGAGAGGACAAAAAGTACAGGAACTGTACTGGCTTCCTTGCTTCACATCAGTGCTAGGGACCAGGTCAAGGCCTGAATGGGAACTTCTGTTGCTTTATCTACAGAGTTACATTTCCGACTTTGTTGTAGATTTCTCTGCGTAACCCTAATGAAAGTGTCTTCATGTGTTTCAGTTCCCCATCCACAAAATGGTGCGTAGTTCCCTGACTGCTGAGCTATGCTGGTGATGGGGCTGAGGGGAAAGAACCTGAGTGAGGCTGGAAGAGGCCATCCTGTCTGTGTCTGTTCTTCTGAGACAGCCAGCAAGGTAGGCAGGTGCTACCAGCTGGGATAGGAGCTTTTTTTCTTTTACATTAGACACATGCACAACTACATGGGAAAAGGGTTGTTGATTACTGAGTTTCAAGCAATGATGTGGACGTGAACAGTCTCTGTTTCCTGTTTCCCAGATCCTGACCACCCAGCTTCAAGCACAACATCAATACACTGCAAGAGCACTCTCTTGAACGAACCTACACTTGATGCAGTGCCTGACAACTTATTTCTCTCTCTGTCCAGATATCTGAGCCAGTTACCACTCGGAGAGGCACCTTGCTCATTCTAATCTGCACCACAATTAATCATAGAAATACCACCATGGGTCTGCTGTAGCTTGCCTAAAATATTCCCATTCCTTCCTCAGAAAAGGGAGGCTTTGCACTTGCCTGTGGAAAAAGTCAGGCCACATGTGGAGTCCTAGCTGCATTAAGGTCCACACACACTTCTGTATGTGCGGGACTTTCCCTAAAGGTTGCCACATACCTGTACAGTGAAGGGCTCAACCTCAATCCTACCTCAGCGCCATCAGCTTCCAAGCCCTGCCAAGGCTGCAGGCCTCTTATGGTCAGAGCAGGCAAAGCAAGGAGGAAGTTAACCATCCCAGGGAAGATGTAAAAAGCACTGCTGGATACCAAGACCAGAGAGAGAGATCTGGAATCCATTCCTGCCTCTGTTTTTGGGCAAGTCATGCAATCTTTCTGCGCTTCACCTTTTCTGTCTATAAGATTACGGAAAAATACTGGAAGTATTAACACTTGCCTTCAACCTGACGTTGAGGGACTGAGGATTAAGTTACACCTATTTGTAGACTAACACTAAGAACCCCCAGCAGAATAGAACAGAGCAAGGCATTATTAGCAGACTGCACCAGCAGCCTCCCCCATGTCATCGTGTTCAGGAGCACAACAGAGAGGTTGTCACAACTGAAGAAATACAGCCCAGGATTAGCCACATCCTGCTCAGCAGCAAAACACACCCTCACCCTCTTCCCCGAGGAAGCTGAAGGCTATGGGACCAATGTGGCCCAAAGCTGTAAGCTGGAGTTCCCTCCCCTGGGAACCTGGCACACAGCAGCACTGGAGCGTGAGTTAGGGTTCCCCAGAGCTGCAGCATCGTGCTGAACTGGACCGCACTTCTCACCCACTCCCAAACCAGAGCAGGTAGCGGACACGGGGCGCAGCTCAACGTCTCTATCCAAGGAAACTCAGGTACCAAACTCAGGACCCCAAGTCTTGAGGCCACTGCCTGAAGTCTTAGACACCCTTCCAGCAGTTCTCCCAAAAGTATCAAGCCAGATCAGTGGCACTTAAAACCTCTGTGCGGACTGTAGACTCCCTAGCATTACACATTAAGAGCCTGTTAAAAATTCTCCCTTAGGGAAATTGCCCTAAAACACAAATGTTTGCTAAAAGACTCTTCCTTCTCTTAAAGTCTCTGTCCAGATACTTTCACCAAAAGGCAAGCACCCCACGCAGTGCAGAGTTAAATCAGTGGAGAAAAAACAACAGTATTTACAGGGAAATAAAAGCATAAGGAGGAATCCGTGGTTACTAAAACAACATTGAAAAATCACAGTCATCTCTTATTTCAGATAGTATCAAGCCTCGCTCCTCTGCGGAATTACTATCTTGTTCAGCCCAACTACTGACATCTGCAAAACACTGTCCACTTGCGCAAAACCAGGAAATGGCCCTCTGCGTTTCCCGGTAAGCACAGGCGTTTTGGCACCTGGCACGGGGACATACGAGGCAGCAAGTTTTGTGCCTTAACCTACTTCCAAACAGTCTCTCTCAATTACCGAGATGCAAATTATTAATCCCTGTGCCTTAATAAACCCCAGCATCTTGCAGATGAGCTCTGCACACGCATTTCAAATACAGGCTTGCCAATGCGGTAAGGAAGGAACAAGATTACCTGTTGAGAAGTTGGGCAGCACCACTTGACCCGATCCCAGCAGACCTAGCAATGAAGGCAGGAGAGAAAGACAGGGGTATCCACCAGCTGACACCCCTTCTGTGCTGGAGAGAAGCAGCTAATCGAAGTCTCTGCACACATTCATTTCAGGAGCCTTACAATGAGCCGAACGCTATTTATTGCGCTCCCAGTTAGTGATATGGAAAGCAGCATGAGCACTGCCAGCGATCTCCTTCTGATGGCAGTCCTGAGTAGTGACAGCAAGTGAAACTGAGTTCACTTCAACCCCCCTGGAATCTCACACTACACTGGCAACGACCAAAAATAAGAAAAATCCCCAACCAGACCACTTACACCAGGCAGCTTGTACCACTGCCCTGCTTACTAAAAATAAGGCCAGTTTCCAGTTGTGAAATGAATGATCTGAGTAAAGGGGACAGATCATTTCACGCACTTCCCTCTTTACAAATGCTAGAAAGAATCATGCTGACCCTGTTTTATGAAAGAAAAAAAAAAAAACACAAACCAAAACAAAAAACCCTCAAATAGGTAGCCCCAGGAAGGCTTGTGATGACAAACTGGTTATTAATCTGAGTGCAAAATGTGCTCCAGGCATTTACTATAAGCCACAAATAAAAATGGGAAGCTGACTTCAGTTGAGCATAAACATATTTAGAAAGGAGATGTTGCATGGCTTTAAATTAGGTATTTCATGTTAATTATGTGAACAACCATTAGAGCTGGCAAAAGCCCCCAGAAGTATCTTGCAAAGGAGAATGCAGACTTTTCATATGACTGACTTACTATACTTAAGACACGTATATTGGGTTTTTTGGCATATCACCATTAGCAAAACCAGAGAATTAAAGTATCTCAACCTGTGCCTGTACAAACCCCATTACAGTATCTTAGAGACAAAGTCTGAGACTCTTCTTTATGTCAAGTAGTAAATTGCTTACAGTGACAGTACAACTGAATAAACCGAAGACTAATTTATTTTTTTTTTTTCCGCAGAGCTGTCCATATAAAAGATTTGCAAACTTGAATTCCTCAGTAATTTCTGAAAATATCAGTAAGGCATCACTTACTCCAGTCCAGAAAATATCGATCTTGATCATATTAACATGGGAATGATGATCTCCTGGTTAAAGATGCACACAGGGGCTCTGGAAATCTGTCCAGTTCTTGGGGCTGCCACGTGCTTCCTCTGTGACCTCAGGAAAGTCATCTTTTCTTTGTACTCAGTTTCCCACATGTAAAGCGGGGATAACACACAAAACAGGTAACATCTTGCTTATTTAGACAATATGTTCTTTGGGAAGAGATACACTTCCCACCATGTAATTATACAGGTCTTAGGCAAAGTGGCTCAAGACTATTTGGAGCTCCTAACCACTAATAAAATCAACATGAAACGTTAAGAAAAGCCTTTGATCACCCCTGCAACAATGTCTAATCCAAAAATCATAAAATAGTGTATGAATTCAAGTACCTGCAAGTTATTATCTATTAATATAAATGCTTAAATATATCTAGCTAATCTATCAAAAATCCTCCTGTGTACACAATACGATATCATATTGAAATACACAAACTTTTTTCATTTTTTAATGAAAAATATTTTAATACTGTTTTTTAAAATATCACTAGAGATAAAGTTGACTGGGTTAGAACCTGAATTGGTATGCTTTATATAAAATGAAAAGATCTGCATTTCATACAAATACTTCCTGACAAAGAAGTATTAAACTTGATTCTACAGCACTAAACCAGAGACGGTTGGCTGTCCACAAGTGCTAAAGAACATTATTAATATTGTAGAAATTAAACTTCTAGTTAGGAAATGTCAGATATAAAATTGGCACAGAGTCCTATTTAATCTTTATTGAGCATATATTGGAAGATGTCTTTAATTTCATATCCACACTTCATAATTTCATTAGCGTTTAAGACAAAGAGAAGTGATTCGATCATTCTGTGTATAAATGGCTATCACTTCATCGTTATGCTTGGACTGAGCCCCAAACTTTTATACTTGACTGAAGCATCAGTCCCAGAAAATCATGTGTTCTTGATTTAAAGACATCATGGGATGGAGAATGTACGAGTACTCTTGGACATGTGTTGCAGTGGTTAATCCCCTTTAAAAAGGGTGCCTAATTTACAATTTGATTCCTGTGCTTTCAGATTGCAGGTGCTGGTTCTTATCGTACTTTTCTCAGATAAGCACCCAGCCTACCTATTCCCTACCTCCCCTGCTCAGCAATACTTCTACACTGTTATCAAGGCCACTCACGCTATTCTTCTGAAAAATTAAATAGACTGAGCTCCTTAAGTCTCACACTGTAAAGCTTAACAAAAAAATAAATTAAAAAACCCATTTTTGTGCCCCTCATCATCAAATATTAATACCTTTTAAGAAGAGGGGCACCAAAGCAGCATGCCCTACTTCAGTAGCTGCCTTGACCCCCATCAAACCAGAGGTAAAATTAATTCCTCTTTTCCACTCCTGTGGTTTAACAGCCAAGGATCATAGGAGCCCTTTAAGAACACAAAATTGTTTTTCCTACAGCATTCCCATTCATTTCACAAGCTGTCCCTTCCATCCAGTAAACATTGCTGTTTCTTTTTACTCTTTTGGCTAGTTCTTTACTGTTCTGTGCAAGCCTTTCTCAGAAGGTAAAATTATCTGTTCCCCCCTGGACTTTACAATGGTGTTCCTTACCATATCATTTAACTGCTTTACAAACATGAATTAACCAATGTGTCCATTGCCACTCTCTGGTGTGTATGTTGTGTATTTTGCAAGAAAGGGAAATTAAGATCAGTATCTTAGATATCAATATCTAGGTAAGATGTTGCCAGCAAAACAGTTTTACCACGAGCTGAATCCATCCAGCTAGGTATGTGAGGATACCATCAAAGCTTCCCTTGGGCAGGCTGGTAGATCTGGTCCCTATTCCCTCTAGCCCTGCATTAAAATCCCACGATTTCTTCCATTGGGCAGCCTCAATGCCAAGAGGTGAGCTCTGAAAGAGCAAAGAGCTAGCTGCCTGTTTTCAGTGTACATTGAACCAGTAGAGTACTGTGCTAAACAGATACTTGGATCATGGTTGTCAGGTGCAGAACAGGAGTGCCTTGACATTGTCTATCCTGCTTCTGACCCCAGAGAACCTCGGAGAAGCTGCTATGGAGAAAAGTAGTTTCTGGCCAAGGGCTGAAGCCTGTTCACGACTGCACCTTCTGATGAAATTTCTCTTTTGAAGGTCCCACGAAAGGAGAATAAACATGAGCTGGACCAATCAGCAGCCAAATCTAGAGGACAAGAGACCTTCAAATTCCCTCTCCTTAGATGGAGGGGGGGGGAAAGTGGGGGGAATCAAATTAGCAAAGTTTCCACTCTTGAGTGACTTGCTAAGATATTTATGTCCTGAGAGGGTTTTGTGTGTTTGCAGCAAGACTTGCCCTACACAAGGGCTAGCTTGTGCCTGCAAGATAATTACTAGTTTCCTTTAGGAAACATCCAGATTTTACCACAATGCAGTGCAAGTCTCTGCCTGCATTCCTATTCCTTATCTTCACTCTTCCAGAAACTAGACTGGTCACTGTGGTATAGCATGATATACATAGGCTAACACCAACTGTAGATTCATTTGTGTATAATCCCTTTCTGTTAGACAGGTATATATAGCTTCGTTCACTGCTATCCTGATCTTGTCAGAACCTCTCATGTGCACAAACCTGTATCTCCTAAGTGTAATGAAAGCTAGTTTCATAGCAATTGTTCTATACATGCTTCTTATTCAGGCTGTATTAATGAATATTTTAACTGGAGATTAGGCTGAGGTGTGATTTCCACCAGATAAGAAATAGATTTGCCATGCTGTATTTTATCATTGTAATGGAAGTGTGCCCCATAATATTATATTTCTTAATTCTTTCATATTATGCTCAACAGCAATTCAAACTCTCTGGATGATGCAGGGTTACAAAATCTCACTTCGGGGAAGTTGTGGACTTGCTGGAAGGCCTCCAAAAATCAGAGGCTTAGAAAACACAGCCTGTGAGGAAAGATTGAGGGACCGGGCTGTTAAACCTAGAGACAGGAGAACAGAAAGGACAGGATAATGGCTTTCAAATACACAAATTAGTGTGGCATCTAGGAAAGTAATAACATGTGGGTAGGATAAAAAAATCAGTTTAAATGCAGACAGGAAAGTTAGGTTGAACATTAAGGAAAGTCTAAGGACTTAATTGTCAGGACAGCAAACACTGGAATAAGCTATGAGTTTGTGGAGCCTCTGCCCATTGAAAAGCTAAAATTGGCTCACACACGTGTGCTAGGATTGGCACGGATGGTAATAAGACTCCTCCTAGAAATAAAGTGTGTTTGGCAACTTCTTGGGCTGCCTTCCAGCTCTCTTTCTAAGGCACGAAGTTTCTAACTAGGCCATGGTTAATTATGTTCATGCAGAATTGTATCTATCAAAAGGCCAGAATAGCTGATTCATAGGGAATATAATTAATTTCTACTTGTTTTCCATGGCTGCAAAATCTCCTGAACTAGCTGGGTATTCCTTTAGTGTCTTTGGAATCCAGCTGGTCCTACAGCTACAAAGCTTGTGATTCACATAGGGGAAGCTAAAGGGTATTTCACTATTTCAGGCTCAAAATACTGTCAATTAATTACCGTGGGTGGTAGAATTTGGCTCTTGCAATGGGAAGGATGAATCCTGGTAAAGTAACACCATAAACACTATCAGCTAGTAAGAAGGCTGACCCCTTTATACCTTTATAGCAGGAGGCAGTTACTGTTCCTGACAACATGCAGAGGAGGAAGGTGGGACAACTGAGAGTGAAAAGTGAAGAGGGAGCAGCTTTGCTGCAGGCAAGAAAGGTGCAGCTAGAATTAGAAAGAGCTCACACCTAGCTTGATAAAGCCATGTGGAGATACAGTGAATGGTGGCCTGGAGATGGCCTTGAAGGACCATTTTAACACAAGATGAACCTTCCACCAGCAGATAGCTGAGTATGAATGAGGATTAGATCCCAATAGGAAAGTAAAGGCTGGGTAATTCTCACCCGTGACCAGAGGCGACCAAGAACATCAGCAGAGGGACCCATGGCAAGCAGTCCGTATCAGAGGACTACCCCTTAAGTTACAGAGCAAGAAGACTATGGTTGGGGAGCACAGACTGGCAGGCATAGCAAGCAGCATCCCAAATACTGGGGGGTAGGTGTACATATGGAGGAAGATGCATGTTTCTGTGGGAGACAGCTCAGGCCCCCAATTATACCTTAGGTTGCCATCCAAAGGAGCAGCACAGCAGCACCACATAAAGGTGGAGTTTTTAAATGAAATGCAGTAGCTCCTCATGGAGCGATACTTAGAGTTACTCCAAGATGCTTTGCCAGCGAGAGGATTTTACTAGCATCCCAGCTGGAAGGTCTGCATTTCTGTAACACAGATGTAGTGTAAGACACACAAATCTGTCTCTCCTCCAGGTCTGAATAGGGCCATTCTGAAGATTGCAACATACACCTCAGGAGGGCTCCTGTAGTGATTGCATCCTTGTTTCAACGTTCCTGTAGAAAGTTATCGGGTAGACCAAAGGCTGGTGTGTCGCAACAAGAGAATCAGAGGTGTGTCCCAGACACTATGTCAAGTAGATTCATGCTAAAGGAGCAACAATGGCAGTGAATACCATGCTCCCCTCCCTGATTTTGCAGTGTATCCCATGTGCAGCTTCAAGATACCATTACTTGAATCCTTCTAGGTCTTAAAAGAGTGAAAGGGAGAAGCTCACATATACTCCTAAATCTTACCAAATTTCTTACGATCAGGCTGAAGAGCTCATGAAGTCAGGCTATTTTGGAAAGATGTCTGCAAAGAACCAATAAGCATACTGATGGATTAGCTGCAGATCCAGTGCCAGGCTTACAGCCTAGGTACAGCCTACTGGCTATGCTGCTAGCAAGGTAGCTGCTGCTTACTGTTGTTCTCTTTTCCATTCAATCTTAGAACAAACAACTGAGCTTCAGAAGGAAGCATTCCCTTCCCCAGAGCATAACCAAAGCAAATTAGCTGCAGAATTAATATTTAAGGACCTAGAGCTAAAAGGCATTGAAAAGCAAGCACTAAGGTGCGAGACCTACTTAGTAAAGCCAAATGACCAGGTTATGAGGATGCCAGGACAGGGGACTAAGAAGACTTCAGTCTCAGTATTAGCACTGTGGGTGCAGAATGCATGCTGTTAATAGAGGAATGATCATGGTACAGCCCTGGCATCACTGGCACAGATACAAGAAAGCACAGGCCTAAGTCCCTGAACTTGTGTTGTCCATACCTGAGATCACTTGCAACAGATTGTTTGAAGAAAATTGCAGGGCACAGTATATTATCTATATGTAACCTGTTCTTATCCCTTTATTTCTCTATCCCTTGAGGAAAGACATGATGTTAACACAAGACTGGAAAAAAACACATTTTGCCTTACCTTTGTCAAAAGGCTATAGGGAGAGAGTAGGGAAGGAAAAAGAATATATAAGCAAAATATAAGTGCCTGAAGTGTTGCTCCTGCTCCTTTACCAGGCATAACCCAAATCCTGGGGAGAAATCAGGAATGCCTCCATTAACTTCAAAGAGACACTCTTCTAAACCTTCTGTGAAAAGGATGACATTTTCTGTGTCACCACACAGTGGCACTCTCCCCACACAGTTCCCAGACGTAAATCTGCAGGGTTTCCCCCCCCCCATTACCAAGATACCTAAGAGCATAAATGCCACTGAGCAGACAGAGTTTTCAGAAACCACCAGTAACTGAAACACATGCAAGCTGGAACCAGCAGAGATGGTCAAACACCTGCTTTGACAGCACAAGTATTAGCTGATTAGGAGTTGTTAGAAATCAAACACTGGGAAACTCTGATTTAAAAATTGCTGGTAAATCTATTCTTAGGATTCTTTTTTGTTTTATTTTCATAGAATCATAGAATTGTTTAGGTTGGAAAAGACCTTTAAGATCATCTAGTCCAATCATTGACCCTAATTTTTGTTTCCTCTCACCCTCTTCTCTGCACACTTCACTCCCTTGCACTTCCAACATTCTGGCTTCACCATTTTGAGATCTCAGGTACTTGATGCCACTTCTGTGTTCCATAACTCTCACAGCACCACTCTAAACTCTGGCAAATCATTTATTCTCCATAGCTTCCCCAGAGGAAAAGTCCCAAGGACTCCCAAGCAAATATACATCCACCAAAACACCTCTGCTAGACACACTTCACATGTGGATTTATTCCAGGTGAGAACAATGGTGTATTGATAGGACTGTGGCAGAGAAACAGGACTAGGTAAAGAGAAGTGACAGAAACTTAGGGATGACTTGGAAAAGAGCCATTCACACAGGCTTTCCTGATAAGCGTTGATTTTTCTCCTTAAGTGCTAAATGTCCAGGGATGAACACAAGCCTTAATCTTTATGACCTAAACATTACACACACCTTGCACAGAGACAAGGTATCAGAGCTGATGTCTGTAATGATGCACATAAAAGAGAGGAAGCCTACATGATGTGAAAAGTCTTGCTCAGCCCTCCTAACTGACCTTCGGATGGGGCCATGTGCTATTGTAGGTGGGAGCTGGCTGGCTGGTGATGAAATATATGTCCACCTCAATGCTCTCCCCGAGTTCTTTAAGCCACAGATTGTTTGGGATTTGCAGATAGCAAGCAACTCAGGTGTATTTAGCCTCCAGTAAGGCACACCACAGCTGAATATGCAGTTGCTCTGAAGTACACCTTGAGCCCTGCCCCTTCCAACCTCCACTCTCCCACTCACCCAGCTCTTATAAAAGGTCTTGTGCTGTGATGACAGATGACAAAGGTGAGTCTATAAGTAATGGTGAAAACATGGCAATAAAGCACATAATACCTTCAAAGTACAAAGGGAAGAGGGGTCTCCAGAAAGGGTCCTATCAATTTCCAGCTATTTCTGATCAGTCTCCACCTTTGCAGCTGCCAGTTCAGATAAGCTAGGCTAGCTGCCAGTCACCCAAGCAGAAGAATCCTAGATGCCTACAGAAATCAAAAGGATTATCATGCATGTATGGCATAAATACCAGTGATAGTGCTTCATCTGAGTGAGGAAACTCCCTCCACAGCCAAACTTCTATTTGGAGGCTGGGCCAGAATAGTGAATCCATCAATGATCATACAGGACTTTACCTAGAGGGACTTCGTCTTCTCTTTTCAGGAAAGAAACTCAGATAGGGGAGCAGTATTCCTTAGGAGAGGCTATTCCATTGTACGTGAGAAACATCACCCTAGAACATAAGAGGTAAGAACATCCATGATGGTTTAGGCCAACGTTTTCTTTGGAAAACCCTTGTTCTTGCATAGGGGAAGACAATAAAACAAGCCCTTTCCATGCACTTCCATCTTTGCTATTTTTCTCAGTCATGTCTCCCCCAAGCTGAAGACAACTTCTCATTCAATCCTATACAGAAGTCATTCTTGGAATTTTCCCATGTCTAGTATACTCCTTGAGGATGAAGAAAATGGAACCACATGTTGTATTTAAGGTGAAAGCACACCAAGGTTTTTTTAATTAAAAAAACCCAACCAAACAAAAAAACCAAAACACCACTGAAAACAAAAACAAGCATACACACACTCCATCCGGAACAGTGCAATAGTGTTTTCTGGTTTGTTCTTTATTCCTTTCTAAACTTCTAGCATTTGATTTGTCTTTCTGCTAAGCTTGACCTGATGCTTCCATGGAGCCATCTAACATAACTCCAAGACCTTGCTTCAGAGTGGTATGGTCAACTCAAAGCCCATGATTTTATATGCACAGCAAGCACTGTTTACTCTGCATGCCTCGTTTCACATTTACTCACATGAAATTTCATCCACCCCTTTACTGGCCAGCCATTCAGTCTGACAGGGTTTTTCAACAATACTTCACTGTTGACCATCATCTTTGCTGTCTTGATTAACTTAATTTTACCTGCAAAGTTTGAGGTCTCACTGTTCTCCCTATTTTCAGTGGTCATTCCTGAGTATGTTCAACATTACAGATCACAGCACTGACCTGTGAAACTCCCCTGGCAACATCCTTCCATCGGGATAACTTTTCTCCCATTTTCTCCTACCTTGTATAAATAATTGGCAAAGAGATAGGAAACATCTCAGGACCTTCTCTCCTAGGCAATACCTGCTCAGGTTCCCAATAAGGTATTTTGTAAATGAACTTTGCCAAAGTTCTTATAGAAATGTAGTATCAGCTGTTTCACTCATCTACATACTTTTCAAAGCACTCCAAGAGGTTTGCAAGACAAACCTCTTGCTTTTACAGAAATCACACTGACTTTTCCAAAACTGATTGTGCCTATCTCATTGTCAAATCTATTTTTTTCTGTTACAGTTTTTACTAGTTTATGTACTACAGATGCCAGGCTTACAAGCCTTTAGTTTCCTGGATCCTCCCACAACCTTTTTTTAAAGATTGATGATTGATGAGATTTACCCACCCTCCGTGCTTCAGGTGCCAAGAAATTTTTAAGAGAAATGTTACACACCGCCTTTGGCAATGCAGTTATTTCATCCTTGAGTTCCTCAGACCTCAGGTGAAACCTTCCAGTCCTGGCAATTTGTTAACGTTCAAGGCTGCTCAGATGTTGAATTCTGGATCCAAATCACAACTCTCACAGAACATAAAATGTTGGCAAAACAGATTGGGGAAGCAAGGTGCTACCAACACCCTCACCAAGCAGCCAGGTGTAAGAGCTCAGGATTAAAGGAGATCTAGTGAGAGCTGGGTATAAAGCCCCATACACATCCTCCTACACAAACCCCTCTCACATAACCTATATAGGAAGGTAGACCTCATTGCAAAGGTATCACTGTACTCAAAGTAACAGTGAAATTAAATGACATTTCCCCAGTACCAATCTGTACCAAGGCCTCATGCTCCCACCATTGCAGAGCAGCAGCAGTGACAAAAGGCGTATGTTTTCAAGCAGTTTGGCCAAATGAAGCATTTTACTAAGTGGGTGGTTACCTCGGAACAGATGCATATCACTCAGGTTAACCCTTCTAGCCTGATCAAAATCATGGCAGACAGCAGAGCCCTGGTCTGGTCTTTGCCAACCACCACACTGCAGTGCTAAGACAAATGGACTAAGGAGAGCATTTTAAAAAAAAAGAAAAGGAAGACGACAAGAGGTTGTGTTTATGATGCCTTCATGTTATGAAGGGTTGAAAGAGGAGGTGTCACTTCACTGCAGAAATGTGGATGGGAAGACTTCTACTTGCATACTAAGACAGTTAGGGCAGAAGTTGTGATGACAGCTTTACTTGCCTTCCTTATCCCTCCATCACCCCCAGATATAGCTATTGGCACAGCTAGCACCATAGTCAAATGGTACAAAGATAGCTAGTTACCTTTAAGAAGACATTTCATAAATGGGATGTGAAAGAAGGTTAGAAAATAAAGTCTCACTGTACTGCACTCCACTCCTCTGAATGGGATTTCCTGCTGGTAGAGCAACAACAAAACAGCTAGCACCCCCAGCTCTACCGATCCCCCAGGAGCACACAGCTACTAGAGGCCCAAGTCCTTGTTCCCCATCCCAAGAGTTCCAGGATGAGTCTCCTGGGTTGCAGGGAACAAGAAGCAGGGGAAGGGCACACACCAACTGCAGGGCATCTGCAAAGGGATGCACAATAGGCATTAACTCACACCTCCAAACAGATGTTGCTTTTTGGTTGTACTCAGGAGTGTTGCAAATTTGAGTGCCAAAAGATGACTGCAATTAGAATATTTACAGCTTGACTGAAACCCCAGTAAACCCTCCAGATTGCATGAGGTTGTTTTTCATCTCAGATTGTAGGCTAGAAAACTTCAGGAGCACCTGGGGGCTTGAAAAGGAACAGACTTGAGAAGCTGCAATGTCAGATAAGATAGCTCAGAGATCTAGGCCCAATGGTTTACTCTGCCATCTGTCCACGGTCTTCACGCAGGCTGCTGGCTTTTCTCAGTCACAGGTCTCCAATGTTTGGTGCCATGCCACCCCTGAGAGAAGGGCATCTCTCATGCTGCAGGAGGTCTCTGCATCCAGCTACTCTGCTTCCACGCCCCTGTAAGATTTCTTCATCTGCCATCCCTATCCTCATTCCCAGTATACTTTAGGAATTCTCTGCAAACCTTTTCTTTTTCACACCAGGGCCTCTGGAAATTATTCATTATTCCAAAGGAGTCTATTTGCCCCATTGCTCTTCTCTGACCCATGCCCTTCGCATGTATCCCCTTAATCCTTTGTCTACCATACTTTGGTCTCTCCATGTTCCTTTACCAGGCTTTCATTCTCTCTCTTACAAAGGACTTTGCATGCCCTGTATTTCTTTTTTTTTTTCCATCCCACAGCCAGGATCACAACTGCTTCCTACGCTGAGAAGGCTAGACCTCTTTTCCCTCTTCTGACCTTTAACAAAATCAGTGGCTTTCTATCCAGAAAGCAGTCCTGAATATTACAGCTGATCAGATGTAACATCCACTGGTAGCTTGTCACAGACAGATAATGCAGAGACAGATGTCATCTTACGCTTTCACCTTGCTTCTTTAACGGCCAGATCAAAAATACTAACAGTGTTACAGAAATGAAAACAAAGTATCTGGGCTCCTCAAAATGTATTCATTAACCAGGTGCTAGGTTTGTCAGGGATTTCAATGGCTTGGGGTTTGAGATATAGGCTTTGAATTTTGATAGCAGTAGTGCCATTTTAATCAAGGTAGAATTCAGATTCCAGAGATATAAAAAATGTTCATTAGGAAGAAAAGGGAAGGGAACTAAAAGAACAAATCAGTCTATTTTGAAACACATCTCTATTTTGAAACATCATCTCAGCCAAAGCAGGAAATGGAGTCTTCAGTCTGTTATCCAGCTTTGGACCCTGTTTTCCCAGGAAGAAAGGAGAGGCCGAGGCATGAGCACATGGACACACATAAGCTTGAAGTGCCCATAGTTGCAATACAGTGCTGAAATTAAGTAGTTCTGGCTTTGGAAAGTCTTGTGCAAGCAACAAGATTGAATAAAAGAAACTAGCTTTGCAGACTTTGCTGGCTGTTTTGCAGACTGCTTGAAAGTTGAGGAAAGCAGGCAAACATGTCTCTCAAAGCAATCTGTTTTTCTTGTAATTATCCCCTGTTCCCAGAGAGTTTCCTCTGGGTTTATTAGAAAGCTAGTAGCATCTGGCTCTTTGGAATCAAGTTCATTCCTTACTTCTGCAGTATTTACTTGGCTAATCGCTGCAGCTTTGAAAGCCTGATGTCTAGTATTCTACAGGCCACCAGGAGACAGAAACGGCTTGCTTAAAATAATCTAGCCAGAGAGGAGATCAAAATAAGACGGGGCAGTACAGACCTGACAGGCAGCAGGCATTCATGTGGGAGCCCATGTAAAATTTCAAACTCTCTTCTAAAGGAAATCAGATGGAGATCAGGCTTGGGATTCATTTCCAGGGGAACAATTGGCTTTTCTTATCTGGCCCTCCATTCCTATAGCACACCTGTGACGTGATACCCTCCTCCTCATCTGTCTCTCATTCCAGATCCAAGACCTCCTCCCTCCCGCACAATGCTACAGCATCCCACCTTCTCTCACTGCTCTTACCTGTGCCCATCAGAGAACCGTGGCACAGGCACTTGCTGTGACTCCTCATTATAGCTCAGAATTTTCCATTGCCCTCTGCAGCCCTCATGGTTATTATACTCTCATCACCTGGGCAAGTGAACTCAATCTTCGCTTTTCTGATTTTCTATTGTCTGTTTATTAGATGGACCCTTTGTGAACTCAGCAGTTCACACTCTCCTGTGGTGCCAAGTGTAAAATTAATATTGACTAAAAAATCTGGGCACTTCTTTCTGGCCAGAGAGGAGACATTTCAAATTAATGTGAATGTTACAGTGTTTCACACCCACTGTCATCTTTCTGAAACCTCCAACTCTTGCAGCTCATTTCTAATTGCAGGCATTAACTCTTAATGGGCCTTGTCTGTTCCGGGTGGGTGGGTGTCTCCCTCAGCCAGCCCAATGCCCACATGCACTGGGCTGTCTGAGCGCGTCCAGGACTTACTGGGTCTCCTTGCAGGCAGCCAGCAGAGGTGGTGGCATATCAAACAGCTGCCTGGTTCTTCCAACTCCTTCACACAGCCGTCAGGCAGGCAAAGTCATAGGCTCTTCCTCCTTAAAGATGTCCTGACAACTTAAGGCAGGTGAAGGGTGGTTGGCTGAGAGCTCAGCTGGCACCAGAAGGGACACAGCCCAAGCACTACTTTCTATCATGCTGCCGGTGAGTTCCCAGGTTGAGCTGGCAGAAATGTCTCAGAGCAAGGAGACCATTCTGTCTCCATGGCCTCAATTCAGCTCTCTGGCTGAGAGGTGACTAGCAGTGACTGAGGGAACAATTACTGCCAACTGGGGTAGCTACTACTGTGAGGGGGTAAATAGCCTATTTGGTTTACAGCTGAGACCACAAGTCTTTTTGCTAAATATCACTGAATAGCCCCTAAAGAGGCAGTATTAACTTTTGCTAGCTCAGAAATCACTGAGAGCAGAAATCCTCTATCAGCTGAGCACAGGCTGTGACTCTTGGTGGGGACGTTCAAGCCAAAAACTCCAGTTCCTGGACCTCTCTCCAGACATTGCTCTGTTTCCACAGAGAAGTGCCAGTATTTTCTAACTGGCATCACTGACACAGCACCACTGCAGAGCTCCGGAGACAAGACTGCTTAAATTAGGCATCTCATTGCTCTTGTACATTTTGAGTGCTTGTAACACTGCCACTGCTGTGAAATGCCACCTCTGGTACGGAGTACACATCCACACGCAGAGCAAGACACGGAAGAGTTGAGTCTTTTCATGGTCTTCCCTACAGCATGCACACATGCTACTGTTAAGATTTCTTTTAAAGCAACCCTCGGTCCATCTGGCCTTACACAGGAGTGGAACAACTGCTGGGACAGTGTATGCTACTTGAGAAACAAGCACTGTGTCCTGTACCTGCAAACAGCTGAGCACTGCAAACCATGAGAGACTGCAGCCAGGTCAGAGGAGTAGTGGGGAAACTGAGGCAATCTATTAACCTACCAGAGATGGAGACCTTTCTCTCCCTCAAACTGACTTAAGATTTCAGAGGTGCTGGCAATCAAGGTTTTAGTTCGGTGTAATTCCACAGGCAGTTACGGCTGAGTAATAGATTGGGGTTTTCTACTGGTGGATCAAAATCCCCCAAGGAGGTCAAGAAACACAGTCAACATGCAGCTATGATCTCAGGCAAGAGAAATCTTGCTCTTGCATTCCTTGCACACCCTAACCCTTTATAGCCAAGAGCTCTTTGCAAGCCTCTTAAAACAAACATATAAAGCAATTCCACTGGCATAACACTGTTACCACTAGTACCTGTCACTAGTACCTCTGTGCACTTGCACAGCAAGTGTAAGAGGGGAGAGTTTAGACTTCATTATTTCACTTCAAATTGTGTTGCCAACATTAAACGTCTGAGAAACACTGAGCTAACAAACACAACTACTATTTTTTTTCCTGCTGTTTTCCTCACTTCCATTAACTGTCCCAGCCCAGATCATGCCTGCTACAGAAGACTCCAGTATCACCGCTTTTACTTTCAAGAGGAAGACAATACTGAATAAACTTTTGTTCTCCAATGAAACTGGACTGAACAAATGAAAGATGCCAGATGTACACGTCTCTCTTGGTCACATTAAGCACATTGTAGACTTCCAACTATGTTATAAATGGAGGAGCAGTGCAGTATTACTGCACATATGAGAGAACTGTGCCACAGAGGAGTGCTTGTCACGTCATGTGCCGGTGGATGACCAGGAACTGAGCTCCCACCTTCAGCCATGACAGCTAAAACAAAGAGTTCCCTTTTTTAAAAGGGGAGGGCACGTGGTCTCTAATGCTTCACCTGTGGATACTTAAAATAATTGGATCTAGACAAATTATAGGCAAATGACAGTTGCTCAGATGAATACAGTATACTACATGGAGCTACGAAAACTGCCAGAAGTACTTGATTTTCAGATTATACCAGCCATAAAAAAATATGGATCACAGAATGCTGTCAGGAGAGGACAGCGAATGCTTTCCAAATGAAGTGTCAGATTATGGCAGCTCAGGCACTAACAAAAGGGTGCACCTGATAAGCAGGGCAATGCGCAATGAACCCCCTTGCCCAGCACAGCTGAACTGCAGGTGTACAACTGGATCTCAAGCACAGCCAGCAGAAGAGTTTGCAGCAGCTCAGATCCACATCAGATTCTGTCCTTCCCTTCCTACAAAGGTGGAAAATTTTCAAGTATGCGATTGGCTCAACTTCCCTCGCACCACAGACAACCGTCAAGACCAACAGCAACAGGTTTTTAAATCCTCCTCCTACAGCTCACAGGAAGATATATAATAGCAAAGACAAAGAGATAAAAAAAACCTTCATGCAGTATGAAGAATTTCACTTTGCCCAACCAAAAATTAAAAAACTTGTCCTTTAGGAAAGACAGCAGGTTTTTCTTTGTCTTGAAAGATCTTTAAAAAAATGGAAAAACATGCACTCCAAGCTCTCCATCTTGTTAAGATAAATCAACTTAAGGGCAGACTCTTTTCTTGTGTGGTGCCCATACAACCTGCCAGATCATATTAACAAAATGGTGGAAGATCAGGCGAGGACAGGCTGGTAGCAGTTACCCAGAGTGCAGTCCCATGCAGTGTGAGCAAATCAGCCCTGCTGCACACCTGACAAAGACCATTCTTTTGCCCTTCATCCCTGTGCTTCAAAATGTAAGGGAAGTGAAGCTTTGAGAAGACAGCTCCAGCCCTCATGCTAGAAAAACATATGTCAGTCTTCATATTAAATGTGTGAGTAGTCCCCAGGAAAATCAAGCTAAGCACAAGAGTGGGTGATTGCAGGACCAGATTGAAACATGCACTTTGTATTGAAATGTAGCTTACGATACACTGATTTTCCTTCTTCAGATGAAGCCAAAAAAGGTAAAGAGCATCGCACCTGTGCTTGGTATGACTATTGCTATTTAATAGTGTCAGCTGAGACTTGACATTGTCTCACTTGCTGGTACTTGCCTCAGTCCTTTACAAAATGGCCACAATGACCATTGCTATTGTGCTATTCGTCTAATAAAAATGTAAAAGGCACATTTTACTTAGCAGTTGTTTATGACTGTGACAAAGGTAAACTTCTTCAATAACCATTCAGTAATGATTAAGGCATGTTAGAGTTTAAAGCTCTAGATTACAATAACCTTTAAAACCAAATTGTTTTCCTTTGCATTGCTGCAGGGCAGAGTAAAGGTGGTTAAGGTACCATAATTGCATTTCCACTCCTAGCATGTTTTTAAATCATGCTTGGACTACAGTTCCGAAGATTCTAAGGCTCCAGTTGGAGTGATGTAGGCTGAACTGCAGAAAAAGGTGGGGGTGTGGGGGTGGAACCAACCAGGAAAACATAGGCATTTCCTGAAATTAAATCTCAGGCAATTAGGTTACATCTGACACTCAGCAATGATGCAGTGAAAAGACAAAGGGGTTAATATCCACACCGCACAGCAAAGGACAGAATATCTTGGTTTGATCCAGAAAGCCATACCAGAGCATCCTACATCTGAGTGGTCCAGGCACAAAAATATTTCACCTTGACAATCCTGTTTCCAGTTCTAAATGTTTCTTCGCTAGCTCAGGCACTTCTCCACTGCAATGTGCAGTGCTGACACTCCTCACTACGCACCCTCTCACACTTTTTCTCCTCAGAATCACCTACCAGCCAAAATTAAAACCCAAACGTTGCAGGTGATGCAGGCAGGGAGAAGGAGAGACAGAGCAAAGTGCTCCTCTGATTCACTGTAGAGTTCTTGACACAGCAGGCTTTTGTCAGATCTGTTGAGTGCAGCTCCAAGTGACTCATTACAAAATTCCAGTCTGTTAATTCAGAGGGCAGAAGTTAATCTGGATTCTACTGGCTCGAGGTAGATGACAGCATTTTTTGTTCCTTAAATGGGAGTGGTTGCTTCAAGCACAGGGTCACTGTATTAGCAAGCCTATTTCTCACCACACCTTTAATAAGATGTATAAGAGCACAGCGCTGTCTCTCAATTTGTGGGAAGTTCTTTGAAAGCTGTTCTCTAGCTCCCGGGCTCACGTGTGATATCACTGGGATTTACAACCTCTGTTAACTTAGGTAGGTTTTCCAATTTGCATCTATTTCCTGAAAGATTCAAGCCTAAGGAAAATGGATGCTAATGTAGGAGCCTGTATTTGGATTGGTGAAGCAGATAATCCAAGATTAATTTCATCTGACAAAAGAAATCTATTATTACAGTGTCAAACTCTGGTGTGCAGCTAGTAGCTCTCAGCAAGACTGGAGATGCAACTCACCACCTGCGCTCTTACACACAGGTGCTATTTGAAAATGCCTGGGGAGATTGAAGTGATTCTGACAAGGGTAAAAGTCTCTTTGAAAGCAAGGTTGAGAGCACCCTGTCATCACCTGACTTTTGGCTGGATGGAGCACTGAGCCTGCATGTGATACTGCAGCAACTATCAAACATAAGACTATGCTGGCCACCAACAGGAGGTTTATTATAACCACAAAGGAGGAATAATCCACCTCTAGCCCGGGTCTGAGGTCCTTCACCAAACCACACACAAGGATCTGACAGGGAGACCCAATGCTCTGCATCTCATACACTCCCTTACCACAGTGGAAAGCGCATGTTAGAAACAAGACTTTGATACTCATATAAACTACATGCCATGCAGGATAACACCAGATGTGTGCAACAGTCCTTTAGAAAACTATGGAGCAGATCCAGTTCCTCACCAAACACATAGAGCTCCGTTCAACAAATTAGCCACCTCAGATGATTCAGGTCCATTACCTCTGTTGCCTCTCCCATTACATCTTCAGCTTGAGAAAAGATGTTACTATGACTTTAGCAATTATAACAATATTAGCTGCTCCTCTCACATTCAGAAGTGGTTGCTAGTGTGATCTCTATCTTACTGAAGATGTTTTCCTTCATCCAGGCATACCCGTGTGCTCATGCAAAGCCTAGAGCAATATTGCCATGGCCCTCAGTCCCACTCCTGCAGAAGACGGCAATGCTGACCCCAAAGCTTCTGCATATGTGAGAAACATGTCTCTGTCTGTGCTATCTCAGCAGAGTACCTGCACTTCCTATACCCTAACACGTGGTTCTGGTAAAATTCTTAGAGAAAAATGTGACTGCAGAATAAGTGGTACAAAATGATAAATAATAGACCAACTCCAACTGAATGAAGTACACACTTAGAAGTTGCTTTGAGCCTGAGGCTGGCTCTTCCACCAACAGTAAGACTCACTGTTGTGAGGGCTATTTGACCCTCTTCCCTACTTTAGTCCTTCAGTTGAGACAGTGATGTCTTCTGAGGTTCCCAAGAGGAGTACGGCATAGTGTCCAGACTATGCTGGCAGTGCAGCATGCTATATGTCATTTGCTGTAAATTGCTAGGACTCTGCCGACCTATGAGCCTGGTCCATTTGCATGAGCTGAGCCTCTGGCTGTATTTCCTTCTACCATTTAAGCCACATCCCAACATAACTGCCACAGCTCTTTAATTATCTGCAGCCATCTTGCACCCACCCTACTCCTTGCTCCCCAAGACTTCAACTTCTTCCCAGCTCCTACCTACACTGGTGAGAGTTTCCCTCTGGGGGGTGTTTGCACCGACCCTTTGACCGCTGCATGCACTCTGCTATTCATTTCTGTCTCTTGCTCAACACAAGCACATGGACACACAAAGGCAAAAACTAAACAGCTGGTTAATATAACACATTATAAAACTTATTAACCATTTCTCCTGCATATTAAAGGGCTCTTTCTTCCTCTATCTACCTGCCAGGACCAGGTTCACAGCTGTTGACATCACTGTGGGCAAGGCAGCAAGATAAGTGCTGCATTTCCTAGCTCTGTCCTGCACAGATGAGGTCAGTGGGAGCTCCACAGCTGCTTTCTGTGAAAGCAGAAAGAGGGTTGGCATTATGAAGGTCAAAGAGTTTTCTGAATTCTTCTAATGAACCCTAATGTTGCTCCCAGCTTACAATCCCAGGGTGCTTTACCAACACTTATCACTTTACTCCGTATTTTCTTTGAGGACCAGCAGTTTGAGAAGGGAATCAACAGATGAAGGCACTTTTCTAGCTCACCTCATTGCCATATGGTCTAGGTGGCCTCGCAGGGAACAAGGCCTCCATGGCTCATGAAACCCTGGAGAAGAGTTCCCAGTTACTGATATAACACCCATTTTTTTACCTGGCCATTGGGAACTGGACTGTCATCCAAACTCCACAGCATCAGGGAAGACTGATTTTTAGTTATTGCATGTTAGCGACTGGTGAATGATGAACAACAACTAGTGAGGGAGAAAGACTTCTGGTAGCACACTTCTGAGTGAGCAGTTTTTCAAGTCACCTTTGCCTACCAGACAACACTGGAGTGGTTCTTATTGTTAAGATCAGCTCCCATGTACCACTGTGGTTTCTCTGCTGCACAGCAGCAGCAAGCCCATTACCCAGAGGGGAGAACCCAGCAGAAAATATCCATAGACAAAATAAAATAAAGTATCCAGTAAGAGGATGAAATCCTGGCCCCAATGAACTCACTAGATCTAAACTATGGAATAGGCAAGCTTTGCAATTGGCTCTGCAACCCTGGTTACTGGGTGCAGACCATGGCTGCCTACTGGCATCATGCTGGGAAGATACCCGAACATATGCACCCCTTCTTTAGCAAGAGAACTTGGGCAGGCCCAGAGGAAATCCCAGTATATACCAAGACAATCCATCAGTATAGGTGATCAATGGAAAAGCATTAATGCTGTTTGTCACAGACTCTTAGGGTCCATTAACCTTCAGCACCCTGATTCTTGTAGCCTCAAATATTTCAACCTTCAGAGTAATACAAAGCCTTCATGCAACACTGCAGAGAGTGGAGAATGGGACCTTTCCAACCTCTGTTATGCAAACAGCTTACACACTGGAGCACAGAATTTATTCATACCCATCTCAGCATCAATAAATACTAGACCTAAAGCAATCCATCTTTCAGACTGTGGCAGAATGAGCTGGTTCAATGACCTGTTGGGGTAGCAATTGCCCCTTGATGGTTAAAGTAAAAGAAAGTCGTGTCTGATCCATGCCCTGAAGATGATTTGAATTCTCAGTGCTTGCCTGAGAGAAGACACAGAGTTATTACAGGCTTAAGACATCTGTGTTGGGGTCCTAACTCCTCATATATGCCCCATGGTGCAGAAGAAACATCACAAGACATGACACTGTCTTCCTCCTGTCGAACTGCATCAGTCTCCTTGGAAGCCACAACTCACAGTGACATATCACAACCACATAAAGATGCAACACTACCAATATTGTAATGATCCATAAGTCTCAAAATAAATCCTGAGCCCTTCTGCTGGAAGCAACAAAGACCAATGGAAAAAACCAAGGAGTCACTGTGGAGAAGGTGACAGTTCAGAAAATAAACCCTGGGAACCAAGGAGAGTGCTGGGGAAAGGTTTTTAAAAATGACCCACAAAAGAAAAAAATCACTGGGGTCTAATAGAGATCCTCATCTTTCCTGCATTCAGCTTTTGTGTCATGTTAGCTCAACTCCTTGTCAAAACAAGTTCTGTTTTGCTGCTGTCAGCACAGTAGGCTTAACGTAGCTTAAGAAAAACATCTCACACTATTCTTCATACTTCATATATCATCTCCAACAAGCCAGATAGCAGAAAACAAGCTGCTACTGTGCAGCTGATTATTGGTGATCATGTATGCAGGCAGGCCCAACGATGGGAGAATACTACTGAATTTTGCTAAGATCTGTTTTTAGCTAAGCAGAGAGGCAATGAGCAACAACACAGGGGGAGCCTTTCACTCAGGGAAACATCCAGACTGCCTATTAACAACAGAAACACAATTCAACATTTTTTAGCACTAACAACTGCACCAGAGAGCACCAGTCTGACAAGTCACTTTTACACAGTACCTGTTGTTAAAGAGCAACAAAGTTGTTGACCATACAAGGCATTTTTACTTGTAAAGATTGTTTGCAATAATTTAAAAGAAGAGTCAGAAGAGTTGAGACAGAATAGACACCAAGAAAAAGTACTGCTATTAAAAATGTTAAAGCAAAACCTGCCATTTGGTCTTTTCCTTTCTCAAACAGTTCAGCTGCTAATCTAGTGGAAGCAGTAAGTCACTCCATTCCTCTTAATTATCCTGTTTTGGCCAACTCCATTCCTATGGATGGTATCTGTCTCTGCACATACAGTAATTTAATACAGCTACTTGCTTCAGTCACAGAATGTTAAACAGTTACCTGTCTTTGTTTAATTGCAGAAAATCAGGACATTCTCCTAACAGCATGGTAATAAGAACTTGGGGGATACATCCCTGAAATAACTCATGTCAATTTTCTAAAACATCAGCCATTTAATTTAGGAGAATCCCAGAAGATATGAAGATGATTGCCTGATACCAAGGTATCCCTGCCAGTGTTTCACTGTGAATCATGTATCTATTTTGTTTTGCATATCTACCCTGTGAAAATACCTCATCATCACTTTCCACTGATATTCAAGAGGGATCTTGTACTGCTCTCAGCAGCCAGCATTATAGTCTTCAATCTCTCTGCTGAGATTTGATGGTTCATTTCCTCTGCCCAGACTAACTTCACATTGTCAATATTGCCCCGCAGTTCTGTAAAACAGTACATGCAAAATATAGTTATTTGTACTTAGAGCAGATAGTTCCTCATCTTGTAATTTCCTTACACAGCAAGCCAGTGGCGATAAAACAGGTTTAAAGTACAGCTTAACATTAAACACCTCTTCCTCTTCAAAGCTGCCATGCTAAATTCTTGGTCATTCCTGAAGATATGCTCAATGTGGTCTCGCCCCACTCCTTGGTGAGGAACCTGAGTGTGGAATCAAAGCTTATTTCTCACAGCTTTTCACAAGGCTGGGAGCTTAGTGTGGAAAATGAAAAATTAGGATCTGGGATCTGGCTTGGAAAGGATGTTCTATGTTTCTGAGTCCAGCTCCTGCTACTATTGGTACTCATGCCCTGTAATTCAACAGCAACGTCCCAGATAATTAGTTTCTCTCTCCACTGTTCCTATGGGAAGGATGCGTCACAACTTCACTCTGACGGTTGGAAGCAGTCTTCTCATTTGCAGCCTCAATTTGTGGAGGACTAGGTTATACGGTCTTCTCATGCTGGCATTTCCCTTCATCTTAAATAACACATCTCCTTCCCCAGTAACTTTTCCTAAAATGCATTAGTAGACAGCTTTTAGTATCCCACTGAGAAAATAAAGTTGGCACAACTGAGTTAAGCTAGGTGAGATCTGAGTGCTACAAGGGCCTCTTGCAGGTAGCAGCCAAGGTACATAGGAAAACTGGTGAGCCCAAGTTCACCACAGCCTATTTGGATCCAGCAAGAGGAAATCAACTTCAGCTAAGGTACTGTGAATGCAAGTGGCCCACACCAAGCGATACACTGAGCTCAAGCACTCGTGTAGACCCAGTTAACAGTGGCTACCTAGATTTCCAAGCAAGCTATGAATTTCTTAAACCCAGAAACACTCTTCCTTCCCCCCAAAGAGGTCACATTCAGAGAAGGGGGGAAAAAAAAGCTCCTCTTCAGTCACCCTGTGTTTCCTCATTCCCATCTCTGTGCAGAAGTTCAAACCACCTCAGGTGTACTAAGACAAAAACCCTGTTTCCAGATGTTACAGAGACCACTGAGAACAACTCTTCCCTTTCCCCCAAGAAGAAAAAGTTCACTTTAAGCCAGACCATCCCAGTGTTCCAGTTTACTGTGTGATGACAAACAGCCAAGAAGGCAGGAATGTGCAAACTGGCTTCACCACTGCAAACAATGGGGCACGTTCACCTCCTCAGAGGTGCGCCCCATTAAGACACACAAACTCTAAGCAGCTAACTCATGACAGCACTGATCTGCCTGTACACACAGCACAGCCACAGTCTGTTGTCAAGGTATCCTCATTAAACTCCTTGTCACTTCACCGGACAGAGATGATACGAGCTACCTGTCCTTCACACATGCTGGCTTCACCTCTTCTTTCATCCAGGCATTCATTAGGCCACAGAGTGGACAAAGTATTTCTTGTAGGACTCAGCACATGCACCTCACTTTCCTGTTGTAGCTTTTTTACCTTGTGTCATGCCACTGAGAAAAGTTGGCTATGAAACTCTTAAATGCAGTATGCTAAACACTGTCAACCTGGAAAATCCCACTGGGCAGCTGCTGTACACACTTATCTCCGTGTAGCCAGGCTCTGCCATCTCGCTGGCTTAAAAGAAATGTTAATTTTCCCCTGTAGAACATGGAGCTGGATTCAAGCCCTATTCCTGCCCCTTTCTTCTCACTCATTCTATCACAGCTTTTCTCTCCCTTCCTTTGTAGCCACATGCCAAAGGCTACAGCAACATCCTGACAGACCCTTGGGGCCAGCCAGTCCGAAGCTCTCCAGAAGCCACGGCAAATTTCACCAGCTTCCACTGGTGTACGGCAAGGAGTCAGGACTTTTGCTGCTGATTACAGTACCTCCTTTTCTCTTAAAACAAGCTGCCTCACCCCTAAAACCTGTTTCTTGTGGACATCAGCCCAGTCTCACCATGGTACTCCAGATTAGAAACTCCAAGGGATCCTGAGCAGCCAGCAAGGCCAGACATTAGTGGGGCACCTAGCTTTAGTAGCCCTGTGCTCCAAGACACTTGGTTGTCAGTGTTAGCAAGGAGCCAGTGTCCCATTTTCTGCCCACTAGAAAAGCTGTCACACTGAGCAACGTAGAGCTTAAGAGCAAGCAAGGAACAGAAAAAACTTTTTGATCCTGCAGCACTTACAACTCAAGCATTTCCTAGGCATAGCGACTACTGTTCTTTGGAACACTCCTGTTTTCTTGGAGAGCACAAGGCAGCAAACATCTCCAGAGTGACTGCTTGCATTAGGCAGTGGTGGTAACTGCCCAGACCTTGTACCAGAGTACTCTAAGAACAGCTTCTTTCCTTCTCCCCTACTTCTCTTTCCAAAAGTCCCCATACCATCAATGAAATATACCTGCTTTCTGCTCTTCCTGTTAACTTCTTCCATCAGAGAGGAACTGAGTCAGCAAGACAGGCTGTACTGCAAACCTTAACCCACATTTAAATCCTTCTCTTCACCTGGGGTGAGGGAGGGAAAGGGGATATGACCTCCTGTCTCCTTAAAAAAAGCTCACAACACTGCGTGGGTGTCAGGAGAATAGGGCAATAGCCACACATGCCTAATGTCACCCATTTTGCATGCAGTGTCAGGTCATATCACACTTCTAGCTACACCAAGTTCCCTAGCATTTGCAGTCAAGCCCTGACACTGGGTCATGCTTAGCAGTTCACACTGTGATGGACCCATCCTGAAAGAAGAATTTGGTACCAGACAGCAGCAGAGCAACGTTTGTATGGTCTTGCTGTAGCATAACGTCATTGCAATTCAAAATGCTACACCAAACAGCAAAGAAACTGCAATTAAGAGCTGGATGACAGGAAGCAGAAAGTTTGCACCTGCCACTGAGCCTTTCAGACCAAACTGAAATAACCCACTTGGATTTAATCTCTTCTTCCTACAGACAAAGCCACGACTCATATGTTTCCAGTCTGTTGATGACAGACGGATGATCTTGTCAGAAAGCCAAAGACTTAAGTACAAAATTCCTGATTCCCGTTCCTAATTCTGTTTTACATTGTCTTACTCAAGTCACCTCATCTTTGTTGCTCAGCTTTCCCCCCTGCAGAGCGGGAGGTTATACTGATCTTAATGATCTACTGCTCTACTGATCTTAATTCTTGCACACTGGAATCCATCCTTGCTACCAGAGAGTAACTTCTTTTTTTATTTCTTAAACACTGGAAAGAAGATACCATATTTATACACAATACACACAGAGAGTAAGCTTCTATCTAGGAAACCATCTGAGTATTTCATCCTACTGGAAGAGGCAGGAAAGAGCACATGTACAGCATGAGAAGAAAACAGTAGTGTTCTGGGTGTTTTCATCCAGATCAGAAATAGAGTTTCTCCTCCCTCAGGCTTTAGCTCCCTTCTCTTTCTTTGTCAGGAGTGGAGTCTATACCCACAACTGGGCCAGTCTACATTTAGGGTTTTTAATTTCCACCTCATATTTTCTTCTTCACCTGGATGTCCCTGCAGAGCTGTTCTGCGTACACATACTACACACTTTCTGCCTCTATTCAGGCCATACTGATCATAAATACCATTCTGGTCAGTACAAAAAACCAATGACATGGCCAGTTCTTCTAAACGTAGCCCTAAAATGACAGTCTTAGCAAAGCCTGTGCTGCTAAACAAAGAGACATGAGTTTTCTTGCTAACTAGGGATGGTGAAGCTGCACTGGTTTCTTTAACAATTGCTTTGAGATAAAGGAGAAAAGTGAAGCAAGTGACGATAATAAGCCATCAGATGGAATAAACTGCCTTAACACTGAGCATCACCACCTCTTCTGGGAACTCAGGCTGAAATTTTGAATTTCAATTTAGTAAGGGGAAGGAGAGATTGTGCACTTTGCGAAAAGAATTGTGTGTGTGTGTGTGTGTATTCTGTGAGGAGTTAAGGGATGCTGTTTCTGCAAAGAGTGGGAAGAGGAGGAAAGTGGTATTTTTAAAAGCATTAGTGCACAGAAAAGCAGGATTTGTAATGGGGAGTTCCTTGTGTTTCAAAGCCGTAAGAGTACCTGTGTTCTTGCTTACCTCAGGCACTGTAAAATACTCATATGGGGAGGAGTGATCCTTTACCTGCTTTTATTATTTTTTTTAATTGCACTGGTACCATCTCCCACCCACCTGCAAACAGCTCCCTCCCCTGTTGTTGACAGTGAACAGAGAAGACTGTCCCCTGCCACACTCTCTCCTAGCAAGTGAATTCAGAGAGCTTTCAGTGCTGAGAATTTCAGCAACTCTCTTCGTGGCTTAAGTACCAGGAACCCTGCGCAAGCCCAGCCCAATCCCTTGCTACAGTCTTTTATAACAGAACTATGTGGAATCACTCACTGCAGGGGGTGGGGTTTTATTTGATCTTCCTGCAAGCAAAATCAAAACTGCTAAGCAAGCAAAAATCAGAACTGCTTCCACTACAGACAACACTGGTGTCCAGCGGATGGACTGTAGCAGCCACTTGTGTTCAGCTTTTCCTGATGAGTTCTTACTTGACCCAGTAGGACAACAGTGGGAAACTCTTTGTTTTCTGGCATCAAATGTATTTTTTAAAGCACGGTTTTCTGTTCTCAGTGCCAGCTCAAATCTGTGCTTCTATCAATGCTGGCAGCAGTGCCAGTTGCTCAGTATCATTGCACTTAAGAGCTTTTTAGATCCTGACTACTTTCAAATTGCACTAGATCTAAAATAATGCCCAGCTGCCTACTAAAGTCATTGCCAAAACTGTACCTTCCAGTGGGCAGGGCTCTAACAGGCAGCGGCCCAGCAAAGTCAGTCTCGTCTTAGGTTTGCCACTGCCTCTGTGCCATCCTTTCCCCTCCTCGCTTCACCCAACACACCTATTTGATGAGAGTTTGCATTTTTGTTGGAGACAGTATATGCTGCCATACTGTAAGGACAAATGGTTTTACTTCTGTTGACTGCTATACAACGGCTTGCTGCCACGCTACAGGAATTCCGACAATCCTGAAGGGATTTTACTGCCTTTTGCAGACTTCAGTTCATTGCCTTAATGGGAAGACAATACTGTTTGGGGTACCCACAACAGAAAGAAAATGATAGTGGGACGCATCTGAGTTCTGTAACACACTTGTTAGACCTTGTTTTCTCTTTCCAGGAGCAGAATAATGCAATGATTTGTATTTCTCCAGATTTGGAGTCTAACTGCGTTTTGTGGAAACAGGCCATCCCATGAGCTCTCTGGCACTTCTACTACCCGCTGACCCTTTGCCCACCAGGGAACACCTGCAGAACAAGGTCTCAGGAGAGTTTATCATTGCCATTTCTGATGTGGAAACAACCAACCAGCAAGGACTCGCTTCTGGTAGCCGAACTATGTATGTTCACTTCCAAACACGGGTGGAACTTCAGGCCTTTCATTGCAGTCAGGTCTATAAGGCTGTCTCAGCTCTCCACAACCTTTTGGGTGATGAACACAAGGACATCTGTGCCAGTTGTGAAGGGAAAAGTACAATAAAGGGAAAGCTCAATCACAGTGGTAACACAGAAGGCTCTACCCCTTATAAGACCTGCAAAACTGTAGTATCACATAGTGCTTTCTGGATTTTGAGTGGTCTCTTACACTGGACCTAGAAGGTACTGGGTGACAGGATGAAACAGGTATGTACATAACATTTCTTACAGGAAAAAAAGATTCTTAGTGTCACCACCGTAACACTCTGCCAATCAGCAATATCAGACGGGAATGAATGCCAGGAATTCCTGGCCTACGATCGTACTTCTGCTGCAGAAATCCATTGGTAAAAAGCACATATCTGAGGCACTCTCCTGGTACATACATGGTATTGGAATGGGCACAGGTTGTTTGGAGGATGCGAAGCCAATGTGTCTGCACATCTACTTCCTGCATTTGGGCGTCGAGGTCTGATACATGCAGACAAATACAAGTGCACACATTTTAAAGGCCTTTTTAAAACTCAAGTGTTTATGCAGCTGTGATCAAGTCACTTGAATTCAACCAGAGAAGCAGCATGGCATGGCCACGTGATTGCAAACAGTGAAGTTTCCTTGGCTTAGCAAATTACGGTGTATCCGCTGGGCTGTGGCAACACATTATACACACCTTCAACTCTAATGCAGAACAACATTTTGGTTTAAATCACTGGGAATGTAGTAGCTCTTCATTCTGGTGGTTTAAACAAAGGCATTTCACTGCTCAGTGAAGGTAACAGTCCACAGGGTCATTTGCTGCCTGAACTGAGCTTTGGTATATTCATGACTTGCAATTATACAGTCTTAGAGTATAAAATAATTTCTCTAGACTATAGAGAAGTACTACCCATGTATGAAGTAGACGTTTTTTTTCATGAATACAGCTCTTTTCAAACACCTATTCCTGAATTTGTTTCAAACCATAGAACTGCCAGGGCTTATCAAAACATTACCGCAACACCTCCTTGTCTAAGATCTAGGTGCAGGGAAGGGGGCCTGTAACTCACTCAGTAGCAGGCAATGTTTCAGACACATCCAGCTGATGCTGCTGGATGTCTGAGTGTCAGCATCAGAGCCAAGCTATGGAGTCCGACAGTACATTAGGACTTTGGCTTGCTCTAGGCTGTTCCGAACACAAAGACCACCAACTGGAACAGTTTTGCCCACTTGAAAGCAAAAAATCCTACATTTATCTCAGTGGTCAACGTGAGAGCTTGGGAGCAATGCCAAAATAATATTTATTAGCCTGGCTGAAGGGTTTAACACTCAGCTGTGTAAGTTCACATCAGGGAGAACACCCTGATAACAGCAAGCAGCCAGTCTGGGAGTACTCAGCGTGGTAACTCTTACACTATTTCATTTTTATTAGTTATTAGACACATGTAAAATAGTTTTGAAATGAGCTAATTTATGAATGGAATGGATCTGCTTGTTTGTACGTGGCAGACCAACCTAGCAAAGAGAGGAATCAGACAATATACGTGCCACTAAATTGAGGCAGCTTGCCAGTGCCTGGCTATCGTTGTGCCAGAAGGTATTGTTAGTGATGGGTGGGAGCACTACCACAATAACAGATCTAGAGAAGGAGAAACTAAAAAGTGAGGAGTTAAGTCTCCACCTCGCCTTGCTCCGTAAGCAGAACCACACTTAAACACATTGCATGCCTGGCTGTGCTAGTTTTAAAAACAGCATTGCAGAATAAAAGAGTAGGGGGGTGGCTTTTCACTTCAGCAAAGCACCACCTGTACAGGAGAGCTGATGGGCTGGATGGCAGAATGGCTGTGGACCCTCTGTATTCCCCTGGAGCCCTATACAACCCGAGTGGCTGCTGCTGAAGCTGGGACAGGATGTACAGGCCAATGACCTGTACATGGAGGGGAGGCCTTTCCCGGAAGCTTCTATAATTACTATCTCATTTTTCGATTTTCATACTTCTTGCAGCTGATCTCTGTCACTTGGCTGAGTCTTATCAGCTGCCTCAGTTCACCTAGCTCAGCTTTTTTTCTTACACCACCCATTGGAAGAACTATCTTGCATTACCCTTCTCCTTGGGACAGCAAAATGCAGTTTTATCTATACTGCCAACTAATCTTGAACGAAACTGCCAAAAAAGCTGCATGTGCTGCCCAGACTGCTCAGTTCCAGGGAAGAAAGGCAATTTGGTTTAACACTATTCCCTCTCACTTCACGCTAGTTCCCAACTAAAGTAACAGAAATCTAATTACACATGATGGCTGAACAAGGTAAATAATACCAGCACAGTTGTATCCATGGCAGTCCCTGCTTTGTCATCTTCCATCTTGGTTATTAAAAGGTGCTAACATGAGTGCAGACTTTGCCAGTGGCTCCGGATCGTTGAATCACTACAGTTAGGACGTGATTGAGCCAGAAGGGATAGGGTGGGAACACTCTTATTCCCACATCCTACTAGTGTTATGTAGCTGGGAGTGAGCTACCTACACCCAGCTGTGCAGATACGGATCTACAGCCTCTTCAGCACCCTGGTAAACTCATTCAAAAGTCACAGAAAAATCACAATTACAGTTAAAAATTAGCAAGTAATATACTAAGTACAGCAGTTGTCATTTTTTTCTTATACTAGAATTGTTTTCAGAACAGGCTGAAATGAACAAAAGACATGTGGTTCAGTGCCTGCCTAACAAGGCCAAGATCTCATCTGGGAACTTCAAGAGCTAAAGCAAAACCACCAACCCATTACCTTGCTCTAGCCTATACTGTTGACCCTGTACGTTCCCTGACATCACTTCAAGAAAAAAAAAAAAAGGATTGGGATTAAAAATATATCTTTGAACCTCTAAATCCCAGAGGCCCAGTTCTTCCTTCTAGTCCTCCCAGAAAACCAAGCCGCTTGCTTGGGAACAGCTCGCCAACAATGCTCACAGTTAGAAAGTAAAAGGCCCTGACCATGATACCAGTCTCACTTTATAACCCAGCGCTGTCCCCGCAGGAACCAATTGCTCCAGCAGAGAGGCTGGAGGCAGCAGATAAGCCTTAGCTGGGTGATAGAGATCAGTTGCCCAGTTATCAAGGAAGTACAAAAATCAAATAGATTTTGATTTGGTAGTTACAGCTTTTCATATATCCTGGGAAAAGAAAATAAAAGGACCAGGGAAGGGAAGGGGGAGAGAGGAGTCTTTTCCAGGGTGTTATAATGTCAGATCTTTTTAGCAATGAGTTTCTAGGTTAAGCAGTTACTGAGACATGTGGCTGCAGAGAACTGCAGTCAGCACAGGCGTTTGTAGGAGGAAACTGAAAGCGGTGGAAGAAAGGCAAAGCAGAGCACATCTAAGGGCTGCAAACCCTGCCTGAAGTAAGCAAGATGCAGTATAGCAACAACAGTCATTCCCAACAGACACAAAAACAAAGAAAAGCAGCACTGTACCCTCAGTGAACCACTTCTCGCAGTATTACAACTCATGCATTCGATTCGGGGTAATGGTAACCTAGTCCTCCTCTCAGATGTGACCCAAGCTTTGGGCTGCAATGCCAACTATAATGTTCGTTGGCCTCCATGCCATGTGTCCAGCTTTGTAACTCTTTGGGAGGAGCAGATCATCACCAGTGGATTAGATCAACAACCATCAGCTGTGTTGCTGTTTTAAGTCCAGAGGCAGGCAGATGAAGATAACAGACTGGATTTCAGAGCCAGCAATAGAATAGGCAATGGATTGCAACAGACAGCCAGGCAGAGATCAGTAGACAGTGTAGCAGGAAGAAGAAAAGAATCCTTCGAGTACATGAAATTTGACCCAATAAGCTTGGAATTCAGGTATAATTCTGCTATCAGCAATGACAAGGGCTACATTTGTAAATCTCCATATATTTATCTAAGTATTAGCACCGCTGGCATAAGCTTCTAGTCAGAAGTTTTGGAGGCTGCAGCCATTTTAGTCACAAGGAATCTTTCACACAGTGTATAAAAAAACATTATTCTTTAACACTGAATGGCTTGCAATTAGGCTTACAACCAAAACCTATAGGAATTTAATTCAGAATTTGCCCTGGCATCATGGGATGAAGTGCATAAAGAAGGCCAGGCCACTGGATCCCTTCTCATGGTCTCTTGGCAGGTGCTGGCAAGACTGCTCTCACCTTCACTGCTCAGCCCCCAGAGCACAGTGCTGGCCTACACAGCACCTGGGGACAGCATCCAGCCCTGTGCAGCCCGCACCTTGGCGCGCTGGTGGCACCTTGACCTGACGCAACACAGTAAGATACGAAGAGGGAGATAGTGTCTCCACCACACTGTGAGGGGGACTCATGGAGTGACCTGAACCATTCTTCATCTTCAGTGAGGTACATGCTGTATTTGTACTCCTGTAATCTACTTCCCTGTTACTTACTGTCACAGCAGGAGAATTTCTGGTGTTTCAAAGAATGGCCCTTCTTATTAAGCAGGAAAATAGGAGATAGCACGCAGCACTATAGGCACGGAAACTGCCAGAGATGCTGTCTTCTTCCTGCATGGCACTGCCGGTGGGTTTCCCTTTTAGGCAGGAGAGAAGGTGGAAAAGCTGCAGTAACCAGTGGGGAGCTACCAGCCTTCAAGTCTCCACCCAGCCCTCTAGGACAGGCTGAGGGCCATGTGGCAGGGATGCTGGCTGTACTAGGAGCATCAGGCATCTTGTCTGACCCTTCCTGGCAGGGAACAGGGCAGGGAAACCAACTGCAAGGAGTCTGGATTGAGTCTGGCCCACCATCTCCCAGGAGGGCACGCCATAGGGCAGAAGAGCTGGGTCTGTCAGGAACTCCAAATTATTCTAGGGTCTCCTGCATCTAGTTGTTTCTGAGGACATCTCTAGTCCAATTTCAGATATATCTGCTATTGAAGCAAACCTTAAGTCTGGTGTTGGATGGTATCTTATATAAATCTGGCTTTTGAAATAACTAGTCCTCCCTGAATCAGCTGAGCAAGACCATGACATCCTTATGCAGATAAATCTGTTCTTTTCAGTTAGGATCTGCTTTCTGGCAGCCTTTCCAGACTCCGATTTTAAGCACTTCCTATTGAACAAAACAGCTTATTTAAATGGTGAAAAAAATGTAAAAGCAGAGCTCTCTCTCCATCTGATTGTCTTTGGAAACACAGGACTGGAGGCTGCTGTCCCAGAAGACTGAGCTGCCCTTATCTGAGGCACTCTGTTAAAAGACTTGGAATCACTTATTAATTTAGTGAAAGCTCCTTAATTTTGATCCTTTGTCTGCATTAATTGATTTGCTATCAATAACCTGCATTGATTAGGCCTCCAGACCTGGCAGCCGCTGAAGATGAAGAGACAGAGACTCTCTTTCAGAGCAGGAGTTCAAAGCCTGAAATGATTAAAAAAGACAGCACCAAAATGGCTGATAAAGGTGTCATTCTTTTTCCACACGACTATGAAACTATGTGCAGTTAACCCTTTTGTACCTAAAAATGTGCTCAGATTTAAGGTATTTGTATAACCTAGACATATCTATTAGATTTACTCTACTTTGCCATTTTAATTAAAATATTACTGATGCACTGAAATACCTGACAGGATGAGAGCTGAGGGAAGATCTTATCGGCTTCGGCCACAGAAAGAGCTCAGGGAACGCTACCCGATCTGGAGATTGGCTAAGGTAGTACTCTCGGATCCCTTCCAGCAGATGGCATTGTAAAGACTGGTTGAGGAAGTCAGATTTAATTTGCAGCAGATCCAAACCAAATGCAACAGTAAAATTTAACAGTCATCAGTTAAAATTTTGACAATAAAGTTTTGAGGGCTGAGAATGGCCAAGATGCCAGGAAACCATTAGCAAAAATAGCTACCTGTCATAGAGGGTGCTGTCATACAGATCTAAGCTGTTCCCGATTCTGTATCCACCTTGCATGAGCTACAAGAGGGGCAGAGGTATGGACGTCTACATACGCTATTCCTCCAACAAGATAAATAAAGGTACTGGCTAGGGAGAGCTCTCAGGCCACCTAAGAAAGGATGTTTCAGGACATACACTAGGCACAACAGTTATAGTGGCAGCACCTCAGCTACCCTGTGTGCATCTAGGAAAACAAAACAAAACAAAAAACCAACAAAAAAACCAAACAAACAAACAAACAAAAAACCAAACAAAAACAAAATCACAGCCAGTGCACACAGCCAGGGTCTCAGGTGGCTTTGTCTGCTTCAGATTCCAAATCTCCAGTAATGGCTCGCTAAATAACAAAAGACCAGGTATTCACTCTAGCCCAGAATCTGAATAAATCCAGATGGCCACTGTCCACCAAAGACATTTAACTGATCTTTGAGACATCCAACTATCATAAGGGTAAGGCAGTGTGGCTGGGTCTTTTTTCATCCCAGCTGTGTCAACAATTCTGACCACCCCAGCCGTGTATTTGACAGTGCACCCCTAACAGCACACCTCCCTAGGCCTGGAGATTTTCCACTCAGAACCCACTTCACTAGAAAAAAACCCATGTCATTCATCTTACAGTTTGTTCAGTGGCAGCGGAGGGTGGATAAGGTATGGCACAAAGTAAGAGACAGTTTCTGCCCTGCAGAACAAGCTATCAGCTGCTCGTCCAGAAGAACCATGTTGGACCACTTCTCGAGAATCCTACACAAATGTAACATGAATTAGAACTCATGGTTGAAACACGCCCTGCATGACAGCCACATCAGCACTTCCAGTTCACATAGCGCCTCTGCAGAGGAGAACTGACACAAACACAAATTGTACTGGACTTCTGCATTTCGACTTTGACAACAGCATACAGCTACTAGTACTCTCAGTCCCTTCCCATGCATCTTTGCCTCTCTTCCTTATGTGAACATTTTTAATATCCCTCAAGCCTTCTAGCATATTTTCTATTCCTTCCTCCCTTTTTCTTCCTTCCCTCCCTGCATACATCACAGGTGGATACTAAATAACCCTGCTGTTGTGGTTGCTCTTCATGCTGCTGTCCCACCCTCCTGTAGGTCTCTCATGTTTATTTACTGTATGTTCTGCATGTGTCCAGAAATCCTAGAAAAATAGACAAAATTCATAAGTTATAGTGATACAAAATTTCTGGGCAAAATAAGGAATGTGTTGGCATCCATGCTCTGGTCTCACACCACAAGGAGGGGTCAGTTCCATCAGTTCCAGAGTCCTCAGGCTCACAAGCAGCTTTGGAAATGGTGATTTAGCAGCTGCTTTCTTCCAGGTGCCCAACCTATGCCACAAAGCACTGTGTGCTGGGTAGAAACCATCTTTCACATCACAGGAGAACCAGCCCACTGAAATTAAAGATCCTGTATGTTCTAAGAGTCCCTTCCTTTTAGTACGGAAGCTATGTCAGCCTTTGTGTCCTCCACAAATAAAATGTGATAATGGTTAGGACAGTTGAGCACTGGAACAGATTGCCTTGGGAAGTTATGGAGTCTCCATCATTTGAATTTTTCTGAACAGGCTAAACAGTCATCTGTCAAAAATAGTTTAGGTACTAAAAATCCTCCCTTGGGGAGCAGCAGGAAAGGAAGAAGTGACCTCATAAGCTCTATTTTCTATCTCTGTAGTTTAAATATCTATCTCCTCTGTGAACTCTAGAAATTCCGCTTGCCCCCCTCAGCTGACCACAGCATACTTTCTCCTCAGCCCTTGTGTTTCATGTCCATGTGTTACAAAAGCTCCATTCTACAGTAAGGGCAGCCTTCTTCATGCAATGGTTTAAGTGATCCCTTCACATTAGTTTCCTACATTTACAAAATGCTGGGGGATGGAAATCACAATGCTGCAAAGACCTCAAAATCACCATATTTTAAAGAGGAACTTTTATTCCTATTTTTAACGCATGACTAGTAGATCAAAGTAACTGAAGGCTTTATCTGGTATCTCCCAGATACTAACACTGGGTGCACATATATCACAGTGATGTGCACAGTATGAGAACCAAGGGAGGTAAGTTTTTTCCACCCACAAAGAACAAAAATAGGGTTTTATTCGGAATGACTTATTTTAGACTAAAACCAAGAAAGAACAAAAGCAAAGGCTCCAGGAAGTGGAGTCTGTACCCGCTTCTTATTTTAAGATGCTGCCTTGACTTTTTAGAAATTTAAAGCTGCAGTGCACAGAAAGCAAAATCAAATCAGTGATGTTATATAGCCCACTATTTCTAAATATCAATCCAGAACCTTAGGAGCAATAAAGATTCAGTAACACTCCACAGTCTCCAGTTCTGAAAATCTAAAGAGAAAAACTGTAACAATTAAGGACAGATACAGATACATAATATACATTGCACAGATGTTTTATTTCCCTGCAATTATATATATGTCCTCCACAAAAAAACAACCTTCATTAACTCAACATTACAGTTGTTGTATATTCTGCATGAAAAAGAATCAGTAAAAGCAAAGGAAAGTACTCATCAAGATAGCAACAACATCCAGACTAATCACATAAACATTCCACCAAATTAATTTTCAACATGTTCAGATACTGGCCTTCCATGAGTAACTTCTACACAAATATTTCCAGTGTTGCCTCTTCCATCTCACAAGATGTATCTAAAGTAAATATTTTTGTGTGAAATTGGCAGCATAGTTTTACACACCTACCTACACATATAATACAATCATTTATGGAGAATCCACACTAGCATGTGCAAACCTACTGCGAAACATAAGTTCATCATCAGTTAATGAGAAAATCTCTGCTGAGGACACAGCCTCAGATGCAGGCGGCCAACTCCGACCTCAGCACCTTAAGATTGCTCGCTAAGACCCAAAGGCAAAATACAGGGATTAAGTAGTAGGCTGTACTTAAGAGGCATGGATCTGAGAGTGACTGTGGGGAGATGGGTATGTACATTACCCTGTCAACATATGAATACTATCTAATGCTACTGACTTGCTGTTAGACAGCAATAACTATGTCAGCAGCAGGCAAACTGAGCCAAAGCCCATTCCCATCTTCCGATGAGCAAAGGCAAAAAGCATTCAATTTCATCTTTAATCATTTTACTTATCGATTGGTTCTCTCAATCTATATCCCAGAAATTCGCTCTGCTTCAGGGGCAAAAGAATCCCAAATTCCCTTGTTCCTGGAAGTTTTTTCCTGACCCAAGGGAGAAATTGGAGGGAAATAATTTCATTTGATAACAGCTGTTTTCCCTTTCTCAGTATCCCACTGGGTGCTTAGAGAATTGCTCACTCCAGAACCAGCCTTACCCTTAGCAGCATTCAGCTTTAATAGCAGTTTAGCTGCAAGATCTCTGACTGCTCAAAGACTCACAGGCAGAGGAGTAATGCACACTATGTTTATTTTTCCTCTCCAGTGGGTGTTTAAGACAGCCCACAAAGATATTTAGATACCTCAGTTTACCTCAAGCTCCAAAGAGATGGTAGTCAGCTAAATACCATACAGCTCTGGGCTTGAACTTAAAAAAAAAAGTATGTTGTTTTCCAATTTTGGCAAGTGATAGGAAAACAAGTCTTCCAGTTCTGATGAATAATCTGCTTTGAGCTAAAACCCACTGCTGAACTGCAGCTTCCCTCAGCTTTAACACTAAGGGATAGACCAGCAGAGACTACATTTCAACACACAAATTAGTAAGGGCAAGCACTAGGTATGCAGCTGATGCATTGCTATTGCATCACCTTTTGTTTGATTAGTGATTAGAAAGTAATCGCCTCCCTGCCCAAGAAATGAAAATCAGTGGAGTCCTTCCGAAATGAAGACAGCATTTACATATATTCCTCTAAACTATAAAATATGTCTGTCTCCAAGCAATATAGTCCTAATAGTCTTTGTATATAGTTTGACGCTATCCCCATACACAGCTCATTAGGCACTAAATTCTTTGAAATAAGAAACCTCTTTCTATTATCCATACAAAAATCTAACACAGATGTCCCCCACTTAGCAGATGCAAAATGCCGCTGCAATAAGAGGTAATAATAAAGGAACTTGATTGGGTTAATGGAGTCTCATATGGTGGTGGTGTGGTCCTTGAGACCGTTCCCCCTCAGCTTCAGTTTCCTCTCATATCAGTCCTCTCCAGGGACTGGAGGAATGGTAGCATGGAAGGGGAAAAATGCAGGTTTGTAAGCAGATCTGACATTTTGGGCTGAAAATACTATTAATCACTGTCACTGAGACAAGATCAATAAAAACTTATAAAGATCACATTTTCTAATGTGTACAAATTCCAAGAAACAGACAGCCATACCAGCATCATGATATTAAAATAAATCCAATGCTTTTCCTCCCCTGAGTTTTTACTTTTGTCTCTTTGTCCTGCAAACCAGAGCTTACAACAGAGATGTTGCTGAGTGTCTCTTGTGACTGTGTGCACTGATGCTTTTCACCGACTCCAGCAGGGTGCTGCTTTATACATGTAGGGTTTGGGGTATGGAAAGTTTGATAGTATAAGCAAAGGAAAAAAAAAAAAAAAAAGGTACTTTGCTGTGATCAGTGCTCAGACTTGAGGGAAGGGAGCGGAAGAAGTGAGAAGACTACAGATGATCGCACAGTACTATACATGTCCATATTTGCTTTATTTCTTGACCGCTGTGCAATTAACTCATGTTCCTGAGTGCTGTAGGTCTCACACGTGGAATGAAAAAAGTATCTTCTCACTTAGGTGCTCATGCCTTTTCTTGCTGTAGGTCCTTTGTAATGTGGCAAGAACAGTTTACTTTGCTTGTTGAAAAAGGCACTGTTTCCTGCATAAAGCCCATCCCTCTGGAGCACAGAAGAGAGCATTCTGCTTATGACAGTGGCCTCCAGTCTCTTACTGCAGAGCCTTAGCAAAAAACAACCCCATTAAAAGAACATGGCTCATCTGCTGTCCCCAAGTCTACTCCCTCTCTCAGACCAAACAGCCTGCCAGTCAGAATAACATGTTTCTGCATGTTTATTTTTAGGGTACAGCTAAACTAGTGGTATCAGTCTAACAGACTGTGCACCCATTGCACTGGTTCTTAATTACAGTAAGTTCACTTGGGAGGAAAGAAGCATGAGAAAAAAATCCAAGTGAATTCCCTAAAATGGCACTGTCAAATCTCACCTATTTTATCAGGCACCTAACCATATCTGAGCCTTTCACTAAAGCTCCAGTGTCTGAATTGCATAATTAAATGAGAATTTAATTTTAAAATAAGATTTCTAGCATACTTCACTGCAAAGGAAAGCATGGGAGAACCCTAGACTGTGTATGCCTCTCAAGCTCAAAACCCTAAATATATATACTTTTGTGGTTTCTATAAATGTGTATGTGTATAAATATCTGAGATTTTTAAGTTGGTATCTTGATTTTAGGAGACCTAGCTTACAATGTTTTGATGCAAACACCTGCTCCAGATCAGTATTACTATGAAACCCTCAATAAATTGCTATCTGTTCTCAGCGCACATTGCTACCTGAAGTACAGCTTAACCTCTCTTGAGAAAATAGTCCAAAGTGGAGCAAAGGAAACCTGTTCACAGCTGAATTAAATAGCAAGCGTTTCCAGAGCACTCAGAGAGACAACCAAACAGTTACTCCTAGGAACTGAAGGCTCAAGATGGTGCTTTGCTGTGCTTCTAAAATGCTAATGCTTATTATTTACATCCAAACTGGTTGGCATGCCTGATGTTTCAGGAGACACATTTTTGCAGCTGTAATACAACTGGAGGAACACCCTGTATTTCACCGTCACAAGGTACCATAATAGCTGACAATATCTCTCTCCCTATACATCATATTCAAAGCTGGGAAATACTTTTTTGTTGTTTGCTGCAAACACGTGTTTTCTTATCTATAAAAATAGCAATAATAATGATGCTTTACACAGCTCTAGAACCTCATAGCCCTTTCAAGACACTCAACACCTCTGTCATAGCTGAAGCAGTACTGGCATTTCCACAATTCAGACAGTGAGTAGAAGATGAAAGACATTTGTGAGAGAGCTAAGACTACAACTTAGACCTTTTGACTGCCGGGGTGCCTGACACTGTGAAATGTAGTTATTTTCTTATCCCTACAGAGGTGCCAGTTATCACAAATTAAAAAGCTTGGTGATATGAGACAAATATGGTATAACTGTGAAGAACATTCTTAATTAACTAAGAGCATTATAAACACGGCAAGTATTAGGATATTATGGAGAGTTTCTTCACGTCAACCTGGGTAAGGGGCAGATACATTGCCAGAATAACACTTTTAATATTAATTAGACCCCTATAATCCCGGGAGACAAGTCAGGTTAAAGCAGACACCCCCTCTTAGCAGACTATACATTGCCACAAGATGGAAACCTACCGGCTGGGGAACTTTAAAGCTTCAATCTCTGCATCATTTTTTTGTTCTATATTATTTCTGATGCAGGTCAAAAATCCAGTACAAAACAAAAAACATCAGAGAAACAAAACACCATCTCTTTCACAGCAAGTAGAGTATCAAAGCAGCTAAAATTGCTTACCAGCAAAAGAGAGGGCACAAAGCAACTAGGAGCCAGTTGCCAAATGGCTACTTAAGGCCTCTAGCTGCTTTGCACTGCCCCATTTAAAGGGCCAGCACACGGGGTAAAGCAGCACATCTTTCCACAGGACAGCTTTCTGTCAAAGGAGGTGCTCAAGCTCAAGCAATGCATCACACACTTGCAGCATATGCTAGGTCTTACAACTTGCTCTCTGCACATGAGCTTCCCTGAGTGTTGTTCACCCATTATATTAATTCTCTGAACCCAGAGTCATCTTATTTGATGAGCTGCAGCAGCAGAATGACTCCATGATAAGATTGCTTTTTCGAAGCATTCAATGGCCCTGTAAGGAAATGTACTAGAGATGGATACTACTAATAGTTAAATCACATACACCTCCTTTAGATACTAAAACAGAGTCCCGGGCCCTCTAAGCCAGAGGGAATCACCTGTAGCTAGTGTTAGCAGGAGGTGCCTTTCTGACACGTGATGTCACTGCCTCTCAGTTACACGTACATCGATTGCATCACTACCTCTCAGTTACACGTACATCGATTGCATTTCTATGCAGTCATTAGATGAGTCTAAGGTCACCAAGTTGCTTAAAACAGTTAGCACTGAAATTTGCCAGGAAGACCAAAGTGAAAAACTATTGCTTGTTCAGCAACTTGGCCTAGACTCAGGTAGCATCTGGCAAGCCAAAAGTGTCATGCTCATCCCATAAGAGTGTTCTGGTCTGTGGGCTATGCTGCCTTAACTGATACTGTATGCTCCCTAAAAGGCAAATCACTACATCAAAGCCATTCTCATTTTGCCAAGTGTGCATCACATCCGAAAAGATTGGTGCTTACAGTAACAATGGGACACTGAGCTCTAAGCTGAAAATAGAGTACCTGGCTGCAGCAGTGTTTTATCCCTTCCAGAAAAACTACTTCAGCGCATGAAGTGCTTTTGTTATTTCACATTCCTAGGCAAGAAAAATGATGAGCAACCTGAAACCAGATGGGCAGTTGGAATGATTAGAACACAGAACAGAAAGTGAGAAAGCAAGCAAGATAAATCCTTGTGTCTCTGGTAGAGGCAGTCAGAGGGAAATCCAAGAGTAGCTTCTCCTGCCACCACATAGGCAGCATCTCCCTGACATGTTCCACAGCAAGCATGTGCAAACAAGGATTTTCTAGTTAGCGACAATTTTTGTGACAACTGTTGCCAGTGCTTCATCATTGGAAGATGTGGAGTCAGCACCTTGACTAACATGGCAGTCTTCTGCTACCGGCTTCAATTTAACCTCAGAAGTGTGAGGTCAGCCAGCACTAGCACAGAAGCTGATGTGGGTCACGCAGAAGTTTGTAAAGACCACAAAGCACTTGTGCACTCCATTTAGTTGAAACAGCTGACCCCACATCAGGCAGTGGTCAGTTGACGGATTCAGCATAGCTGGTACATTTCAGACTCAAAGACAGATAGAAATAGAGCAAGCGAGCAAGCGAGCGAGTTGTCTGCAGCATCCTTGGGGCTACCGATCACCTCTACACCTCCTTTGCCTTCCGACCATGATTACACTGTCATGTGTACAGGGCTTCTCTGTGAGTGTGTAGAAAGGTCAGTTGCCCATTTCACTGGCTCATCTTCAGCTGAGTGTCTCTGGCAAATGTGAACCTCTGACCCTTCTCTGTTGATGGTTAGGTGGTTAGATGGTTAACCATCTCTGTTAGATGGTTCAGGACCTTACATGTCCTTCCTTTGCCTTAGCAGATGAACCCTTCATGGTCTCTAACACATTTCTCCTCATCACACCTCCCTGAGATGGGCAGCTCTAATCCTCTCTTTACAACTTGAAAGTTAGGGCACAGAGACTAAAGGCAAGTTTTTAAAGGTCCTTAAGAAACCTATGGATGCAGAGTTGACTGATACACTTTTCAGACACATGAAAGGCATAACTGCAATTCAAATTGGTGAACTGAAAAGCCCTGAGGAGTCTATTTCCTTTTGATTGATTTCAACAGGAATTAGACACTGTTTGTTTCTGAAAATTCTCATCTTTAAGTATCTAAAAGCCTCACTCTCAGCACCTTGTCTACAACATAGCAGGGAATGGAGCTGGAGTTTTCCAAGCATGAGGTTAATACTGTAGCCAGAGGTCCCCTTTTTAATGCTTCCTTCTTTTTTTTCAAATGAAAGACACCAGCTAGCCTTCAAAGGAGGTATGTGGTACCATCAGGTTCAAAAGTTACTAGACAAATTCAAGAACAGAACCACAAGTAGATACTGAAAACTGGGCAGGGATGTATCCTCTAACACCCCTGATCCAACATTCTTGAATGCTGTGGGAAAACAGCAGAAAGTGCCAAGCCTTATAGGCTCCCCGTGAAGAGCACGTCCTTTTGCTGTGTGGGAGACAGAACATTTGACCAGATGGACCATCGGTTTGCTCCAGGAAGGCATTTCTCATGCTCTGATGTTATTATGTCTTAGAGCAGTTTGTGCTAAGTGGCAGTTTAAATGCACTAATAGCCTGTGCTGAGCACCAGCTTCTCTCACTCTGCAGTCACTGCTTCTGCTGCACCTCTCCTAGCTGGACCTTGAATGATGCAGGTGCCATTTTGCTGTGTAGACTGCTTTTTGTCCTGATCCCATACATTTTTAAATTGGAGTCTGAGCTGGTTATCTTCTTTTGAGCTATTTCATTGCCACAGTTCCAAACCCGTGAATATGCTCTGTTTTCTCTTTCTTCTTCAAACTCTTTTGCATTCCAATTTTTTTCCTTCACAGCACTGTTATTGTGGCAGTGGCTGGCATGATTATTGCTACTTACTCCCAATCCCCCAATGGCAGTGTAATACCTCTTTAATTGGGTATTTCTCCCTCCCGACACTAATCTCCTAACAAATGCCGATGCCGTGTTAGATGCTGTGTGGGGATCTCTCATCACTATCTCTTTAAGCAGGCAGTTGTGTGTGGAACGGATGCATAGTCACTCAGCATGGATGGATTTGTCTGAGTCTCTGTCAGCTCCCTGTTTTTGTCACTGAAATCTTGCATTGCGGATCCGGATTTCTATTGCTTTAACTTTTTGAGGCAGATTTATCTCAGCCCCTGTCAGATCAATGGGTTTTGTCACAGAAATCTATGTGACTTTGTTCCCTGTGGAGATCTGGCTAGTCAAGTTTGTGGAGGCTGATTTGGAAAACTGTACCCGAGGCCTTGTTTGGCTATGTCAGGGGGGAAACAATAAGAACTGAAAAGAGCAGAGGCCTAACAACCATGAAGACTTAACTAGAAAATACAGCAGCAAAAGAAAGTTCACAAGAGACAGACAACACATAATTCAAGAGAGCACATTCCTTCTAAAATATGTGCACATGTGTATTTTTGTAGGTTTGGGGATCTCCATCTGCTAGCATCGTAAACAGCTGCTCCTTCTGTTCATGGACTGCAGCCATATAACAATGACTGCGGTAAGGTTGTAGGTCTAGGGCAGATCGGCCTTTGCAAGACAGTTGTGTAAGTACGGTTGCTTAAAAAAACCCTACAGCTGTGGAGGCAGTAAGTCCGTAGAAGGCATCCTTCCTTTAATGCCTCCACAACGTATTAGCCCTATGCGATCAGAGATGATCTTTCGCAAGAGATACAACCCCAAATTTCTTTTTGCCTGTAGCCATCAGACTGTATGGCTGTCTCACACTGAGGTGATGTCAAAAACAGAGTCTTTGAGACGAAGCTCAGCTTTAGTGAATTGCTACATGTCCATTTTGTCTCCTTGGTCGATTCAAAAATTTCCAGGAACAGCTTCAGTAAATGGAAGTTTCCTGATGAAAAATACATTTTTCAAATAATTTTTTGGTTGAACTGAGGAATAACATTATTTCCTTTGCTTATTACTACATGAAGATTTTTTGACAATGATTATCACAGTTGAATTTGACCATGATAAAGGTCTGAATGAACTTCTAGAACAAAGCGGTGGTATTAATAATAATAACAATGATAGGAAAGCAGGTAACATACATTAAAGGAAGAGGCTGGTGTTGACTGATAAAGACTCATACTTCACTGGAACAGCCAACTCAACCTGAAAGCTCAACACAGCAGGGCTGTAGTACCTGTTGGTGAAAGTGCCTCAATTTTGTATCTGAACATTTCAAAAAGAAAGGTACCCCTGCAAAGAGGAAATTTGGGGAAGGTAGCCCTTAGCATCTCAGCATTAATAAGAAACAGTGCAAATTGTTGGCCCTTTGTTTTCTTTCCAATATTTCAGTCATGGGCTTTTTTTACAGCAGATGCTCATTTCTGTGCCTGCCTTGTAATAATTCCCTTCCTTCTTTTTAATGAAACTCTAATTTTGTTGTATGTTTTTCTATTTCGGTTTTACTTCTGGAAATTTTTCATTCCCATTTTTCACCTTCTAATCTTTCTTCATCCATCCTTCTCTCCCTGCCTCATTTAAACATTCATGCTTCTGTTTTACTTCTTCCTCTATGTGATTATCTATTCTCTTTTAACTGGTACCCCTCCTTAGGTTTTTCCCGTTTCCATCCTTTCATCTTTCTCTCTCCCTTTTGCTGCTTGCTCTCTCAATCTCTCAGCTTGCTGCTTAGGAAGCGGTAGTCCTTAGATATTGAAATGGCATGTTTAGTTTCTGCTTGCGATGCTGTTCTAGATACCTCTGTATGTCTGTGCCGTTTCAAACAAAGCATAAGCCTTGGTAAGTACAGGAAACTAAGCTGGAAGTAAAGCTGAGTGAAAGGTTGTTACTTGTGCCTGTGATTTGTAGCTGTTTAATAATGGCCTCCTGATTAACACAGACTGCAATTCCAGAAATGCCACAGTGATAGATACTCAATATATACCTAAATAGAGATACACAATTCCCTTTACATTTAAATCCAGTACTGGCAGTACAACTATTATCTTGTAAGTTGTTCACACCATTCCCTGTGTGTGTATTGCCTGGTAAAACACAACTTTAATTCTCCATGGGTCTCTGAGGACTAACAAGGTGTTAAATGATTATTATTACATGCAGCTGTCACCATGCCTGCAGTTTTATCAAACCAAAAGAATTGTGTTGTAGCTTTCATGTTTTCACTTCAGAACAATGCAAAAAAGTATGTCTTTAATAACACTGCTGAAACTGTCCCCTCATAAGTCATCTTGTCTGCTACAGTAACTGCTTTTCACAGAGGTCCTCATATTTTATCTGGTTATAGTTAGTTAACAAAGAAGAATTACAAAGGTTGGCTAGACAAAGAGCGATGAGATACCTGTAACCATGCTATTACTTTAGTCCATCTCTTTTGGTATATCTTAATGTGCAGCAAGGTCACTTCAATAAGGAGCTTTGAAATACTTGCTATTGCTGCTTTCAGACTCACTTCCAGAAGCACACAGGATGACTTTAGTCAGATTACCTCTCTGTGGTCTCCTTCTGCAGGATGGCTTCCCAAGCAGGCAGAAAGAAAGGACCAAAGGACAGTAACAGGTCAGTCATTAGTAAGACAGTCCGAGAACAAAGGCTGCCCGTTCTATCCTGAGCTAATTGCCTCTCCTGCCTTCACCACAAGTATAAACCAGGCTGGCTATTTCAATCTGCCATCCTGGCTCAATAAGCCAAGCTGAGAGTTGCTGTTACACACTCTGCTAAGGTTATAACTATCTTTTAGCAAAGATCCAGGTCTAGTAATGAGGAGGTGCAGAGGTGCATTCACAAAGATGAATACTAACCTGGATTGCTGCAGTATTAACTGAGAGTGCCCATGAGAGCATTGTGCTGTTAGAGATGCTGTTACATGTCAGAACCTAGAGGGAGATGTTTGAAAACTGGTTTGGAAGAGGGGCTTTAGCACAAAGTGTGGGAGCCTACATTTGGAAAAAAAATAATTAGACTGAGCTGCACCAGCACAGCTGTGGGAGGAAAACTTGAACAATGCCTTGACTGCAGCCATGGCTGTTTTTCCTCACATTTATGGGCTCTAATTCTACATAAAATAAGAAGAGGGGGAGTGAGAGACAACACTGCATCATCTTGACAGTCCTTTCTAAGTATATAAAAGATGAGCTGTAAGCTCCTCAGTGTCTTGCTACCATATAAGCAGGCAACAGCAAATTGCCCTCTCTAGAGCCATGCAGGACAAATACAAATTGATGAAAGCCAGCCTAATTCTGCCAATAGCAGTGTCCAGCCATGTTTTCCAATAGTTGGATAATTAGTAGAAATACAGATTTTCAAGACAGCAGAAGACGATTAGGGAGCTCTGTAAAAGCCTCAAGGCTGGCTATGAGACAAGTCTCAGAGGACTGTGGTATGATGTCTTTGCATGTATGCCCCTGATTTTAAGCTGACAGAGATCAGTGTCGGACTAAAGGTCTGATGGACGTTTGTTACCTGGAATGCTCATGGTCTCAGTCCACCTCCTACTGTGTAGCTGCCTACAACACTAAAGAAACAGGTCATATTTCCAACTTTGTGGGCATTCAGGCTAGCACTTTAAATTGACCATGAGGGCTAAGGCATCGTGCCCCCTTGATAGAGATTTATCTGGTTCAGGACTGAGGCAAACAGGCAATGTGTGGAGAGAAGGAGCTTATGGTAATTTGCTTATGCTGTACCTGTCCAAAAAAAATGAGAGGACTCACATATCTATGTCTGTCAGCCTGGCACATGTCCCAAGCACTAAAATTCTGTAAAAATTACAACTCTGGAACATTTTCTTTAAATAGCCAGAGACACTGTTTAGCAAAAGGTCACTGGGGGAGCAGAAACATTAGGTTACAGCCTAAATATAATATAATACAGCCTTCAGCAACAATGAGAACACCAGGATTTACTGGTTGTACTACCACAAAATTAGCTTTGCAGGAGTTGTATCTTTGGACAACATTGTATAGCTGTGACTGCAACTGAAGCAGCTGTGTAGGACTATATCTTCTCATTGAAATGGGTGATAGAAATGAAGGAGGTCACCAAATGGTTGTACTCAATGTAAAGCCAAATAGAATTAAGTTCACACTTGAAGAGAACTGCAAGATAGGAAGTTTACAGCAATATCAAGGGGGTTCAATCCTTTCCAGTTTGGAACAAAACAACCAATTGTAATTAGCCTCATTTGAACTACTTGCATGAATACCCAAAAAAGGTCTGGTTATTTCTCCAGAATTTCTTAAATCAGGAAACCAGGTCAGAAATCACACTCTTTTGTCAGTTCATCAATTTTCTCATTACAGTGAAAATGTAAGGATTGCTTTAGAGGTTATAAACCATATATATGACTACGTTCAGCTTCTTTCTAGTCCAAATCTCCAATAGCCAATCCCACTGTACCTTATCGTAACTTATCCCATTCAGACTCCCACCTAAGACAAAGCCTACAGCTCAGTAAATGTTGCATTGTTTAAAACTCAAAATTTTGTGGTAAAAGTGAGGAGCAGAATCATGAGAGCTCCAGTAAGATGCTTTTGTAACAGCCTGAAGCAAAGTTTCTCCATCAGTTCTAAGCAGCAGGGAAATACACTGCATGAAAGACAGCCTCTGACAAAACCTGGGCTCAGGTCAGGTGCCTCTGTATACACCAAATCTGTTGCTTTGAACTGCACTCTAAAGGAAACCAACACCTAATACTATCTACAGAGAACTGTGGTTTCTGAAACTGTTGAGTGGTCTTTTAAGGCAGTCCCATGTAGAGCCTCCATTACAACAGATAATCAGACTAAGAGCTTCTTCAGAGAAAAAAGGGGTGAGTTCCTTGGAAAGTACTTGGAAAAGACCATTTCAAGCTATCTGTGCAGGAAAAGATCAAAAAGAAATAGTGGATTTTTATCCCTGTTAATAAGCACTTCAGTAATGGAAACAATGCTACATGTTCCAGCTACTTCTCAAAGAAACTAGCATTAGCTGTCTTGTCCCCAAGCTTCAGCCCACTCGCACCCCTGGAGCTCCTGTGGAGACGATAGAGATGGCTGCTCACAGAACAATGTGGTACAGCAGCAGAGCTGAGACGGCTACATCACTTTAGGCCTATTTGAAAAATTTTCCCTGGGACTTTGGCCTCAGACACAAAATTAAGTGCAACACAACCCATGTCCCAGACAACGTGACATTCCTCTAAAGAGAGGAGGGCTGTTCAGCACTGTGGCAAAATATGAGAGATTGCATCATGGCAAATGCTCTGCCAAAACTGATGCTTTATGGAAAAACAGCTAAGGGCACCAGAACACAGCTCCATTCTGCATCTAAGGTATTTCCCCTCCTGTCCCCAGTGTAAAGTCCTCCAAATCAGCCAGGCTAATCCTCAGAGAAAGTGTAAATTACCCAGCAGAATCATTACAGGGCATACAAAATTATGCAGTCCATCTAAGAAGGACTACTATTGCTTCTTAGATGGGAAGACTCTTTTAAATTTAATTAATCAGACCACCTTTGTGTACAATTAGAACTGTATCTCCCAGTGATAATTCTGCTTTGATAACCACATGACCTTCAGGAAAACAGAGCTTAGACAATTATTGCTTCTAACTTTTACATATTGAGGATTTGGTGGGTTACCTGCAGACATGACTTTTGGGTGTGTTGAAATGGTGACACAACCAGGCCAAAGGAACTATCCTCCCCCTTGTCTCTGCAGTGTTAAGCATAGATCTTCAGTTGTTTGGGAGCTGACAGCATGGGAACAGCTCTCATCTTTGGTAAAACATCCCTCCCCCACTGTAAAAGAAAGTTTATCACACACAGATTCCCTTAAAGTGAAATATAATCAGTCAGGGCAAGCTGCTCTTACAGCCCCCTTTTAGTCTCCCCTAACATTTGTAAGATCACCTGTAAGTTATCATAAAAAATTAGGGAAAGCAGCGATGCTGGAAGCAGTTCAAGCTGAAAGTCAGACTCAGTGCACACCACTGCAGTCACAGTCTCAGGTGGGAACTCTGATAAAATGACAGTGTAGAATGACAGCTTAAGAGGAACCTGTGGGCGGGTAGGCATTAAACCTGTCCCAGACACACAGACTCGTCACCTAAGTCACACAAGAAGAGGTTGGTGAAACAGTACAAAATTATCTAATTGTATTAGGAAGAAGAACAAGTTATCTAATTCATGTGTTGTGCTGCCAGAAATCCAAATCAGAGCTCACAACACTGGAATTTTGGATATCTTAAGACAGTGGCAGATAAACTCTTCCCATCTTTATTCAGGATCAAAAACCACTGGATTTTTTGTGGCCATCACAAATTCAATCCAAATGAAGGAGAATGCAAAGTTTGATGGTGCCTGTCTCCTAAAACCTTCCGCACCACAAACACCAGGACAGCAACATTTGGTGCTGTCTCCCAGCCAGCCTCAGAGCTAGATGAAGCAAAATCAAGACCATAACTAAAGCAAAGTGAAGATGAGCTTGCCATGGGCCAGTTTTATGTCTCTATTTTGTATCTTACAACACAGACAAGAAATCACTGATGGTGTTTGAATTCTTCATTCCTTCCTGTAACTTACCAATGCTCCGCAGAGAAAGAATATTGAGAATACATAGTACCACTGCTTACTGAAATAGCTAATGGTCCTTTCACGAGGCAGCTCTTGCCCTAAACTTAATTTCTTTTAGCATCCAAACAGTGCTAAGCAAACCACTAATTGATTCCTGAGCCTTTGTAAACAGCCACTTTCCTGTTGGTAACATTCTTTCTACAAGACAATGAATATGAAACTGTCAGGGCTCTGCATCCATGAGGGGCCAGGCATGGTGAGAGCATGATAAAACACTTGAAATGGCTCTAGTCCTTCCTCTTACATGGTGCCCGGAGCAGCTGTTCCTGTAACTGTTCCTGAGCATCCAAGAGGGATGGTTTTTGCCTAAGCCACGATGGTGAAAGGCAGTCCTTACCATCTGTGATCGGAAAGAAAGGTTGTATCCTTCGCTGCTCTCAGCCACGCCTGTATCGTCTATGCTGATTATAATCAGGGAGACACCTGCCTTGGAAGAGGCTTGCTTGGCATGCGGTGCAGCAAGGGATTTACAGTTGGATTAATAGCTGTACGGCTGCTTTTAAATACCTCGCAGAAGAGATTTTCTGGAAAGGGCAGGCATTGCAATGGGACTGGCAGAGCTCTCCAGCTCACATGCACCAGGCTCTGAATGTGCAATGAAGAGCAATGGGAAGGACCAAGAAATACTATACTTTCACAATGATTTACTAAACCAGACTCCAAACAAAGCTGTAATATTGGGGCATGCTCCCGTGGTGAATTTGTTTATGTTGTTCAGTTTTAATTGTGGCCTCTCAGCAAACCTGTTTTGAAGGCTTTCCTGTGTTCCACTACTCTGTGTCCAGCAGCAGAACTTCTCTGGACCAGCTGTACAGACGTCTTTCTCAGTTCAGCGAAGGGGTCTTTGGTAGCCAGTAATCCCCTGACTTTGCAGACCTTGGTCTAATGTGAATAACACACTTTTTAGTAGCTCACTTGACATGTACCCCAGTGCACAACTGGTGTCCTGAGTACACAGCCTCTGAGAGGACAGGCAGACTCTTGGCAACAGGAGGTGCTCTGTGTCCAGATGCACGGAAGGATCACTGCTCTGCAGGGAGCCAGCATGAAAAGCAACTGCCAAAGGAAACCCTCCTAACTTCCTGCCAGGGGGTGAAAAGGAATGACACCATGACAGACAGAGTGACAAACAAGGAGTGACAAACAAGAAGTGACAAGTGTGGAGTGATAAGTGAGGAGTGACAAGCATGGAGTGCCTCACAACAGGGACCAATCTGTTGGTAATGCTCAGAAAACCCCTAATCCCCACAAGGACGAGGAAGGACCAAAGCCGTCACCTCCATGGTGTCCAATATCCTTTCCACATATTCATCAATCGCAAAGCCACATCCAGGCAGCCAGGCTAGTAACTCTGGGGTAATGGTATACGCACTGACATAATTTGAGCTCCCTGGGGTATATCTGTTCTAAAGCTGGGGCTCCCATTCAGCAGTTCTCAGTGATAAACTAATTCCCTTAATCATGAGATTGTACCCCTTCTCCTACAGAAATATACAAAGAATAGTCCACTTACCAGCTGAAAGAGCGGTGGACCTTCCTGAGAGATTTCTGTGAAATCTGTCCTTGAAACTCCCGTGGATGTGATTCATACCTTTCACATCTATGTGACAATTTGCAACTGGAGATTTCTCATTCTCTGTCTCAGTGTTTCATTTTGTAGGATGGCCATCACTACTGTAGCTTAACACCAACACTGAGTTCATGCCACCTCCTGCAGTCAATGTATGCCTGAGGAGACAGAATAAATAGTTATTAAACCTCCTCTAGATTTGCTGTCATATTGCAACTAGGCACTGGAAATCAAAAAATGTATCATATAAGACGAGCAGTTAAAATGTCTACTGAAAAAAAAAGAGATTCAGGCAAAATGGCTTAATCTGCAGCATTAATGAGTAACAGATTGTTACATCAATAGTATATGAGGAGCAGCATGCAAGAAGGCAAAACTCATACAAGTTCCCTGGGACTCATACCCTTGTAAAAGGCCTGGTTCAGAAGAATACTCAATAACATTATTAAGGTTAAGCATGTGTTTAAATCCCATTGATTTCAGTGAGACAGAGGTACAAGCTTAAATGCTATTTTAAAACAAGGTGCTTTACTGAACTGAACAATATTCTGTGTATGAAGTTCAAAGTCAGAAGCAAGGACTGGGAGGACAGAGCTGGCCAGCTCTGCATTGATGGACATACGCAGTCATCCTGCTATCCCAGCTACTAGGGAGAGGGAGTCACAGCTCTGTGTTTCATTTGCAGCCCAAGAATCTTCCCCAAGATGCATCTCCTAAGTTAGCCTTTGTCTATGCCACACGCTATCTTTTTTTCTAATGTAATCCTCAGTATAAGGAGAAAAATGAAAAGGAATCCTCAGACTTTGCCCAGTCCCAAGGATACATCCTGACTTGTTGCCTGCATGGGCAGAGCTCACAGAAACATCACTGCACAGCCATCTTGTGCTCCCTGGTGCACAGCACACGCACAGTTGCAGATGATCAGTAGCAGTTCCAGGATCCAAATAAGGCCAGGGCCACACTTCACATGCAGAATGGAAAACTAGCTTCTTTCTCCAAGAGCTTGCTGACTTAATGAATGCTGAGAGAAAGAGAACAGAGGAATAAAACAGAGAAAGCTCAAGGCCTTTAAGGACAGAAAGGGAGTCTGAGAAAGGGAGATAGTAAAAACCAGACAGATAGTATTTCTTCTGTTGAATACATGCACCTAAAACCCAGCAGAAACAATACAAGGATATGAATTTGTGTGTGCAGCCCTGCCCACCAGAAGGGCCCATACCCATATTAATTGAGTATGTCTACAATGCCATTAGCTAGATGCTCCAGAGAAAATAATGAAATTGCTTCACAAAAGCGATGAAGACAACTGGCCAGCTCTTGGCTATGGCTAATTCAGACTGGCTCTGTGTTTCTTATGTATTATTATTCAGTTTTAACTTATCCTTTATTTCGTATGTCTGATCAGGTGAAGCAGACATAATACTCTCTTCCATACACGCACTATGATCTTTTTCTATTCCCTTAACAAGAATTTCTGTTGTTCTGCTAGCAGAAGGGTCAGCACGGACAGTGGTTAGGAAAGCAGCAAAAATCAGTGTGACTGGTGCTAGTGAATGATCCGCCCATTCCATGAATGCCTGCTGCCTAAAGCTTAAGAAGTCACATGGGGTGTTTAAAGAGACGAGAAAATGTCTATTAATTGGCAAAGCCTTCGGAGCCTTGGGCTTTAATCCAGCTGTTACAGTGAGGTGAAGCGAAGCCTCCAGGCTGTTTGTAGAGGGATGGAGCTCACGATTTTCCGTCTGTGACAAACAAGTTAGGTAAATGTGCACAAGTATGTGGAAAGGGAAGGTCATCTCCGCCATGCTCAGTGCAAAAATCCTTAGTTATACTTCCCTGGCAAGACCAATTGTCTTGATGTTTAATCTTTTCATATTCTTTAATCAACTCAGTGGTGTTAAATCCAAACCAGCTCAATTCACAGGTGGGATTTCTGCAAAGACATCCCTTAAATAGGTCTGCTACTATTCATACCATAGTCCCTCTTTGGGAAAAGAAGATTGAGTCTGCAGTCTAGAAGCAGAAGACATGGATTTCATCTTAACTGCAACTAGAAATCATTGCAATGAGCTTGGATGAGTCAATGACTTTCTGGCATCTGTTAGGGAAGGGGGAGCCTTACTTGCCTGCATGAGAGACCATAAGGGTTGGACCTAGGTATTCTGACCAAGTCCTTTGAAATTCTGAAGTGAAAGGTTTTAGAACAAGACAAAGTCACGGTCCTCCCTCATCCACACCTCTATGTGACCCACCCACCCCATGGGGAGGTGCAATGACATGGCCCATCGGAGCAGAAACTACTAGGCTGAAAGTCTTCACTCATGGTATGCCTGTATCCTTAATTACAGAGGTGTGTGCCTTTTGGCTTGCATTTCTCCACCTGAATGTAGTGTGCTCAGTATAAGCACTGGTTAGAAGCTTTCACACGTGCCAGAAAGCTGCCGTGGTTTGATGCCATGGAATAGACACGTTCATTCTCCGAGTGCTGGGGCCTGACCAAGGATGGCAGCAAACATTTACGAGCACAGGTGTTACTGGCAGGTGTTTTGTTTCTGAGGAAGCTGCCTTCTGGCTGAGCTGCTGCCAGCCCATCTATCCTCCTCCTCCATTGCCACAAAACCTCACCTCCCCCAGGGACTTTTAGGCAGGCCTATTTGCAAACAGCAGGCACAGGCAATGAACACATCAGGTAATTAAATGGCAGATCAATTCGACTTAGCTTCTCTTGGGAAAGCAGCCCTTGGGAGACAGAAGAATGAGGCAGCAGGAGACAAAGGCAGAGAGAAAAATTGAGAGGTACAGGAGAGAAGGAGTAGAGCGGAAGAGCAAAGATGGAAGCGCAGCAGGCAGAAAGGGGTACACACAATGCAGTGTGAAGGCACAACTGCAGGGGAGGAGGCATTCAGGGGAAAAAGGGCATGGCTAGTATAGGCAGTATGAGAAAGACAACATTGCAGGGAAGACAAAGGAAAAAGTCTAAGGGAAGGTAAGAGGAAGATAGAGAAAAAAGAGACTGGAAAGAGTGGGATAATGAATATAGCAACTGCAGAGAATGGCCCCAACTGGCTCTCAAACACAATGGGTCTCCTATAAATGTTTACATACCTGCAAAAACGTAAGCTTTATAGATTTAGAACCATCAGCAAAAAATGCATTTGTAACATCCTATTCATGTCATTTAAACTAAGATGGAGAATCACTGAATATTGACAAAGGACTTCCTTCTCTGAAATATGTCATGAACCCAGGAGCTTTCTGCTACCAATATGAAAAACAGACAGTGGAACTGACAAGCAGGAAGAAAGGAAATTAAACAGGCTGGTATCACTCCAACCAGCTGAGTGGAACATTAGAGGAAAAACCAACATGAACTCCTAATTAGTTTTCAATTTTTATCTTTAATAATCTGAGATACTGGTAGTACTAACCCACTTAGTAATGCTAGTCTCAGACCTTCAAGAGTCATGCATAAGATACCAAAAATCTGAGTTTTCTTTTCAAAAATCACAGGATTCTTATTTCCTGCTTCTTTTAAAAAAAGAAAACAAACAAACAAACCAAACCCTGGGATTTACATTTTCAATTTTTTGTTTGCAACAGAGGTACTAGAAATGTAATTACATTTTTAAAAGAAAGATGAACTTCACAATTGTAACTTGACTTTGGGAGAGGGAGAACACTATAATTAGGGGACCCAGAAAAAGTTTGAGGTCAGCAACACAAAAGGACCTTTCACTGTATGATCTTCATCCTGTCAGACTCCCCTTCAACAGAAGTGGCCTCTAGCAGTATGTCTCTCTTTGCACTGCCACCCAGCTGGGGACACTGCAAATATCTCTCACTGCTTCCAAATCCACTGCTGCCTTCTCTGCAGGATGCTGCCCCATCCTAGGGGTGCACTTCTCCCATTCCTTTTACTGAACGGCAGGAGCCAGCCGCAGGAGGGACATATAAATGTCAGGGCTTGAAGCTGCTGTGCCAAAGGACAAATGAAAATATCTCATAGTGACTCTCGGGAAGCCATGTCTTTCCAGTTTTTTGGCTAAGGCTCTGTAGTATCATGCTATGCTCTTACAAATTCCTTTTTTGCATGGCTTCCATCCAAGCATATCAAGGCTATTTACATACACCCACCATATTTACAAGAGTGCTGTGAAGAAGCATAAGACAAAACCATACCAAACGGTGCAATGAGTCAGTGGCAGATATGTTAATAAACCCAGAATCCCTGCTGCCCTTTTCTTCTTATTAGGTAGACAACACTGCCTTTCTTCTTTTCCCTTCAACTGTCCTGTGACAGATTTTGAAGAATAAATCTATGAAGCATTAGTGTTCCAGTTTCTGCTTAGGAAGAGGAGCCAAGAACATTAAATCCAACATTAGGGATGACCAGGCAATAGGTAACCAGCTGGGAAATCCTAGGCCTGACTGCTGCACACCTCAAGACCAACACATTAGAAATGGGGTTTTTCTACCATCTTTGACTTGTCTCTTGCCAGGAAAAGAATGAAGTTGCTGAGTCTGAGAATGTCTAGCGCCAGTTTGTCCTACAAGGTGGAATCTGACTATGCTGTTAATTTAGCTTTCTTTTTCTCTTTCCTAAGCCCTGTTCCTTCTCCCTCGTACAGCCTACTTCCACAACTTGCACTGTCCCTTCAGTGGCGACAAATTCTTTGAGTCCAATACATTCCTGACAGATATTGTTCCTCAGCCCATGAGGTCCACACTCTGCACTTTGAAGCAGAGTACCAATGACTGGCACTGTCGGGGCCCACAGGTAGCTGCCACAGAGAGACTGAGGATGAGATTACCAGCCAGCAGCCACTTCACCCTCTCTAACTTCAAGCCAGTGATCTCCATTGCCGAAGCACTGAATGGAATTAGCCTGCACTACAGCTAGGAGGGAGGTAATCACACAACTAGGAGGGAAGAAAGCAGAAAAATTTAAACTAAGTTAACAAGAACCAGGACAGTGGTAGAAGATGGAACATCTGGTTAGCTGGCTTGCTCTGTCCTGCAAGCACACACGCACATGGGCAGATGTGGACATATACACACACTCCTCCTGTCTGCTAAATCTGGACAGCTGGACTTCTATCAGCTCATACAGCTAACTCTACATCCCTCCTCAATATAAGTTCTTTGTCTACCAGATCCTTCAAACAAATTGAGTCCTTACGTGGATGACACAGACCTGAATAACTATCTGAAATCTGCTTCTTCTCAAGGTTCTCTGCAAACAACTCAACCTTTCAGCCTCTGCTTGTCTGTCCTTCTAAATTTTCTACAGTACTTACACTGTATATGGGAAAGGGCACATTGGCAGAAGAAGCTGCGATCTCAGTTCCCTTCTTCTCAGCAAACAGAAACCATGCATGGATCAGATGCTGCATGCTCCATAGCGACCAGATTGCATCATGGTTTTGCAGCCACATAGCTCTGCCTCACAGCCCTGAAGGGAGCAGCACCATGGCTTCGGCAGCTGCGGCTGCAGAGGGAAGTGTCTCCTAGGGCTGGAGCAGAGAATCTGCACAAGCATCCAGAGGAGCCTTAACATGCTAAATACTCCCATCTCTTCTGCCCTGCTGCGGCACTGGCATGATTTATATTCCTAGTGCACAGCTGGAGACAAGCTGTAGCACAGCACTGGAGAAAAAAGCAGCAAGCTCCTGCAGCAAGACAGAAATACAGGAACTGGAGGTAACGAGAAAGGGGAGATTAAGTCCTCCTCCCTCCCAGTGAATCTTTGCTTCCATTGTTCTCTGTCATGAGACAACATGGCTACCTGGTACCTGCTGAGAGAATGGCTAACAGAGGAATCCTTGCTATGCTGTAGTGGCCTTGTTCAAAGCAATCAGCTCTTTCTTACATGAGTTCTCCTCTTTTTTCAAATCATACATTTTACTATGTCTACACCATCATCAAGGGTGGCTGCAGCACCTGGAAACATATCAGCAGGGTTTTAAACTATCTTGCTACTCCTTTTCGTGCAATGTATGATCCAGCTGCCTGCGTTCCCTCTTTCTGACTTACTGAATTGCTGCTCCTTCTTTCACTTACATTGTGAAATGAACTCTTGAATGGAACCCCAATCTGGCTTTTCCAGTCCAGAATCCTCGACATCATGGTTCTTCTTAGCACTGCGGAGCTGTATCCAGTTTTGATGGGATTTAATGGATGCTCGCTCCCAGAAATCTGCCATATTAAATAAAAGGAGCAGATAGATATGATAAATATTAAATATGAGGAATGTATCTTCATGTAATAAAAGCTGGCTAAGCTTTGTAGACTATAGTTGTATTTGCTCACTTCTTTGAGGCACTTGTTAGAAATTAAAGGTTGGTCAAGACTGTACAACTCGCATCAAGACCTACAGGTTTTTCAAAAGGCGGTTCACTGAGATACTAGATCTCTAAACTGGAGGAATATGGTAAAAACTTCACATCTGCCTTGGTGCTGCCTGCAAGAAAGCCATTTTGCCCTTTGCCTGTATTCTAGAAATTCAAAATCAAGAATCCCAGCATCAAGACATTAAAAAAGAAAAATCAATAATTAGTTGGCTTTGAGTCTGTACATGTTTGTGTTTCCAAGTCTTTCTCCCTGGGTAGGCAGGTTAGAAAGTGACATTTTTAAAAATGAAAGCAGAGACTCACATAATTGCATGACCCAAGAGCTTAGGCTTTAACATCAGATTTTACAAGGCTTACAATAAAAATGTGGTGGCTGGTAGCACGGGGGATTCGCATTCCTTTCTTTGTGGAACAAAAAGAGAGAAGAACATGCACATTCCAAATACATTCTGTCACTTGCGTTCTTCTTGATCTTTTTGAATTTATTGAGCCTGTCAACTGCAATGGAGGCCAGTTCAACATGTGATCCCCCAGTAGTAACATTTGCAAAATAGGATTGCAGTGTGTGATACCACCCCTATAATAAATGCTGTGGTTTATGAACTATTCCTAGGGCAGCTGAAAAGGAGCACTAACAATTGATATAAAGGACACTGACCACACTGCCTGGCTTTATGTCCTGGCGTTTTATTTCCCCTCCTTTTTTCTTCAATATTTGTTTCTTTCTAAAATCTTTACCTTCCAAAATTTCTTCTATATTTTCACTTTACCTTCAGTCTCTTTTCTCTATGGTGATTCTGATTTATTTTTGTTTCTCTGTCCCCTCTTCTGACTCTTTCCTTTTAGCTGTCTTTTAGCATTTTGTAATGTATAATTTTTCTTCTATGTCAGGTTGGCACCAGCTGAGATGCGATCAAATCTTTTATCCTGAGGGATGCAATGTCTCTGTAAAAAGACTTTGTGCCCTGCCAAAGCAAAAAGATTCTCTCTGCACCATAATCCCAGATGTGCCACCCTCTTGAGCCTAAGTTAGTTTCAATGTTATCACCTTTCATATGATCATTGCCTTTGGTCACGATACCTACATGTCCCTGTCCTAGTTACTGTGACTTGGTGATCTACGGGCGCTGGGGAGAAGCATGTTGTTACCTACTGTTGCATGTAGAGCATCACGCTGGATTAGGGTTCTTCTGGTCTGACACCTAGCCCAGATCTATCATTTACAAGACTGTCACTATCGTATGGACAGGCCCGAGGAGAGCACAGGACCCAGGAACAGTCCAAGTTGCCATGTACTTATTCCTACCTGCAAAGTGCTTTCCTGGCCCCTTCTCTGTTTTGTAGCAAAATAATTCTTTTTTATTATTATTTTTCTTGCTGAAGATTCCTAATTTCCCTCCATTCTCACCTTTCTGACCAACTCTGGAGTAGCAAGCCCTTGCACAAGTCTACCAGGGCCTGGTATGTTATCTTGCTGAATCTTGATCAGTGAGAGTTTGCAGAGGAGACCTGGAGAGAAAAGACAACACCATGCTCTGAAATAAGGCAACTGCCAATTATACAGACATTCAACTTCTTGAGGGCTGATGCAATGGGGGCCTGGGGTAGTGAAGTGACTCTTTAGAAATACAAGATCGTGGTGATCTGGAGTCACAAATTCCAAATTAATAGCCACATTTGGCCACCCTGAGCCTTCCTGATGTGTAAGTGGATTCAACACTCTTTTTCCTTGCTGGTGACTCCCTGCTGGGTCATACTGGTAATACTACGGGACTCCTACAAGATGTAGAGCATTCTCACCTCCCAGTTGCAGCAAATGGAGTCTCAGCCACTCAGCACATCTCAGGGCCAGGCCTTGCCTGTCTGCCGCATTCTGTGCCGCCGGCAGCTCTGCTTCAGCAGGGGCGGGTGCTCTGGAACAGGCTTTATAGCTGATGCATTGTATTTGCATAGGCCATTGTCATTCTCTGTGCGGCTCCTTGCAGCTGGCATCCTGAACTGGAGAAATATCTTCTTTAAGGAGAAGCATGAACGACGCAGCTAAAGATAAAAATAACAATAATTTTACTAGATGAAACTTCATGTTAAGCACTTAAAAAGCAATAAAAAGTCAATTTTCTTTCTTTCAATTATTTTGCTTATTCCATATTTGAAAAAAAAGGGGAGGGGGGGCAAAAAGGAAGAAAAAGGAGAAAAGTTTCCTACTTATAAAGGCGTCTGTTTTTGTCATCAGCACCAATGTCTTCATCATTTCTCACCTCTCTCTCCTCATTGCGCCCCAGCCCTACTTAGGTCCCACTCCCTGTGAACATGAAGATAGCCATTATCAGGCAGGGCTTGGGCCTTCCCGGCATGTACAAAGGAAGGGAAAAGAGTACTGATAACTTATGAACACTCGCTGCTTCTTTCAGCACACAAGCACCTTTTCAGAGAAAGCGAAAAAGATAAAGGCAGAAATTACTGCTCTTGCACAATATATGCCAAGTTCATAAGAGCAGCGTTTAACACTTAATCAAAATGGTTTGACAATGTAAAAATTAGGTTTTCAAATGTCATTAGTGCCTTATAATAGGTTCAATTTATATCGTTCCCATCCCTGTTTTTTCATCTCTGCTAATTGTTTTTATTCATTTCTTTCATTTTTTACTCTGTTGTCTTGTTGGTTTTAATTTTTAATTATCATAGGACTTTTTCTTTTACCTTGCTAATTGGTCTAGGTTTGAAAAGACTGGTTCTGTCATTCTTTTTCTCTCCTAGGGGAGCTACAAGGGATTTTTTAGGCAGGTTCTTTTCCATTGGTGGGCAAGCTCTCTTCTGGGCTAATCTGGGAAAAAAAGCGGTTGCTTTTAGGTCAGTATGAGCACCTTTTTTTGTAGTGTGATTCACAGAAAAGCTCTCTTGTATTGACCTGTAAATTTCCTTATGCACTGGCATGCAGGATTCCTTTGGTATTGGCATGGAAATTGGACCTCTGTTCTACAGTTGATATGCAAACTCTTTTCTATTTGGAAGGAGATGAAAGATCTCTTCTGCTCTGGCTTGCAAGGTCTTTTCTGTATGGGCTCTGCTTTCTGTCACCCACTGAACACAAACACACACACTATTTGTTTCCCCTTTCCATGTACAAGAATGTTCCAAGTCTTGGTTATCACAGGACTGCAAGATGTCATTTGCATGGAGATGTATATTGGCATCTTGTTGAGTTTTTTTCTGCCAGTATAAATGGAACTGGATGAAATAATTCCACTGACATTTTTGGGGCAGAAAACCATTTTGGGAATGGCCATTTTTTAGCAAAATGATGACGCTTGCTTAGTTGTACTTGGCAAAGGAATGTACTTTGGGTCTTAGGGGGAAAAACCTGAAAAATGAAAACAAAAAATCTAGGGAAAAATACAAGTTGTGGGCAAACAATAATTCTCCAACCACCTTCACTTGCACACAGATGAAGAAACACTTGTGGGAAGTCACTCCAGGGTGACTTCTTGCTCCTGGTGGAAACCAAAGCTTGTAAATACAGAAACTTTGTAATCTCTCTCTTATTGCTAGCAAGAGTGGGCTGTGGCTTCACACAAGTAAAGCTGCATTACTTTGGCACTGCAGGGACACTTGGAAGTTTATTCTTATGCTCACTCCCACTCAGTTCAGTCCTACTGACTGCAAGATCCTGCCTTCACCTTCCTGCTGGCATTGGTGCACGCTGACTGCTCAGGAAGCCATTTGAGTGTGCTAATTAGGCAGGAAACCCATCACTTCGAAAGAGATCATCTTAGAAAATGAGAGTGTCCTGGTTTTCTTCACAGAAGTAGTACTGGCAGAACTCCTTCCTCTCCACCATTTGAGAGGGAGAGTGTCACTATGATCACGACTTACAACTGCTGACATCTGGAAGGATCTTTGCATCAGCATCTCTTGTATGGCAACCAAAGGCTTCATAGCCAAGTTATCAGGCATGAACCACATGATAATTTTATTAATTTGGCCTTTAATGGTGTTTTTAGTTCTTCCTTCTGGGGAGGCTTGTACTGCCAAGAGGTCTACCCTGTCTCTACTTCTCCTCCACTCACTGCAGCTTGTGTATTTTACCCCTCAGGTTGTGGATACAGACACAAGTGTTTCTTCCTTCCTACTTAGCCTCAAGATTCCCTGTAAATAACACAGAGCAGGTCTCAAATTAAACCTTCAGTGGGAGTGCTCATCACTAGAGTCCTACCTGATAAACTGCTGCCTGGCCCTGGGAGACCTCTCATTCTGTTTAACGTAGTGCTAGCTCCAGGCAGCTTTCTGCTCTATGATGGACAGGCACGGCTTCATCAAAGGTTCTCCAGAGCCTTAAATCAGGAATGACACAACCTGTATCTATAAGATGCCAAGAACCTACACTGATGCCTGATAACACAAAGACCTTTTACTCACCCCTCTCTATATTTAGCAGCATTCCCAGGCAGTGTTGCTAAAATTACCAGCTGCAGTAATGTGATTCATACCCCCATCACCACCAGCAATGGGTAAGAAGAGTGTAAATGACATGCAGGAGAAAATCATAAGCAGTATAGCCCAAATCAGGACTGTAATGGTATATTCTTTAGTGCTTGTATTGACATCTATGCCAAGCTTTCACAGAAAAGCAGTTACCTGATCTCAGAGTCTGTTCTGTCTCACAGCAGTAGGTGGGAATGTCCCAAGCTGTAAGATACTCACCTGCAGAGAAAAGGCTTGAGACTGTTTTCAAGCCATGTTTTTGGGCGAGTCTGGGTACAATCAATAATGACAGAAGATGTGCACAAATTGTTTTCATGAGGATACTGTGCTGCTTGGGATGTGAATGCTGCCACTAGAGCAGGCTCTCTGCTATCTGAGAAGGGTCTCCATCTGCAGCAAATTAATAGCAGACAGGCAAAGCATCTGTATCAACTGTGGGAACCCACTCCTGAGAGAGAAAGAATGTGTTGTGATGGGTGTCATAGTCTGCGCTGAACCAGTCTGGAAAGAGGCATGACTGTGGAATTAGTCCAAGAGCTGGAGCTGCTACAGGTAAATACCATAAACATCTAAATCTTTTCGGAGGTTCAGTCTGCATATCTGGGACATTATGGGATATTAGCTAAAATGTTCATTTGAAAAATTATCTTGTGAACCACTACAATGTAACAGAGGAGCTGTTTTGCTCAGATAAATAATAATTGAGAACTGAGGCAGAAACCTGCAGCCATACCCGTCTGTGTTGTGATCTTGTCAAATCTCATCACCTATTTACTAACAGGCCTTGCTGGTCCATGGAAGAGAGACCTGCAGAAGAGGCAGAGAGCCTCAGAAAACAGTATTTATTATTCTGAGGGAGAGCTCTTCTCTCAGAGTTGGTGCTGAGCCAATCCCTCAGCAGAATCAAAGGGAGCTGTTCTTCTAGCAATGCTTAAAAAGAAATTAAAAGTGCTGATATCCTTAATTACTGTTTCCACTAAGGACCCTTGTGCCATGATGGGGTAACTATCCTGTTTGCCCTGATCAAATTAATATTTGAGAATCACTTCCCACCATTATGAAATATCCCTCCTTCATCTCATCTATACAATAATTTCGAAGGAACACCATACTGTTACTTTCTTCATACTTCCACATGCATTTCCCAGTGCTTTCAAATAGATGTTCCACAGCCAGGGAGTAGTGGTTATTGCCACACATATTGGCAAAGCACCCTTGGATCCTTTAGATGAAAGCATGTAGGTTTACCATAAGAAATGATGTTATCATCTACCATTGTGACAAGTTGTTAAAGACCAGAAATGAGGGTAGTAATGAAGTTTGATAGAGGAAAGAGATCTCAAGAATATCTAAAACCCTTACATGTGCTGCAGACTATTCTGCCAGTTGGATTGCTCTTTGGTAGTTTGTTTTGGTGACAAGAATAAGTCCATATTCATCCACTGTTGCAATGGCCACAGGCAGTACTGAGAAGGAAGGGAATCCTCCCTGTGCATTTTACAAAGATCTTGAAAAAAGTTCAGACCAAGATACATATCCACACAAATGCTGCATAAACCATGCCCACAGAAAAGCGTAATTCCAATGGGTGGCAGCAGAGCCAGGCAACATTTTACATTTCTCTAACATTTTGACAAAACCTAGATAATAGAGAAGTCATAAGAAGACAACAGTCTCCGTTTGCTTTAACACAGGTGAAGAATATGGGTCTGATGGAAAAGGGGCTGAGTTCTTAATATGAGTGGTTGAAATACAGCAACCCAGTAATCCACGCTCTCACCCTCTGTCAGTGACAGTCACAATGTATGCATAGTTTCCGTCATGATATTTCTTCTATTCAGATAATTTTCACTATCTTCACAGAAATTCCACATATTTCCCTTAGGGATTTTATTAATTTCTACCCAACCTCCCCAGCTTCAAACTGGGTAGCAACCAGAGAAGGCAATGGTAGCCACATCAGGACTGGAACTATGAAACGGTTAACAACTCCTCCCCAGAGATGGGGATAGGAGACATCATTTTAAAATCAAAGTGAAATACAGTTACGAGGCAATTTTATTCTCTATTAACCCAATCAATGGAAGGTTCCCATAAGCCATTAGCAGGGAGTTCAGATGCAGTAGATGTCGTGAGGGGTTACATAAAGATGTTTCTGTGATCATTAGTACTGACAGCTCAGGGAAAGAGAAGGAAGGAGAGAAGAAAGGTGAGAGAGGAAAAGGAAATTCAGGATTGGGACACAAGGAGAAAAGAAATTACCTATCAACATGTAAATTGTATAAAATTCCTGTGCAGGTGTGACAAGATATACTAAGGCAGTGTATTAAGTCACGCATTAGGGACAGGAAATTATGTGGGCCAATATCCCAGGCCTCATCCCGCTCAGCAGTGAGTTTGGGGATGACCTTGCTATATCAAATCCAGGTTTACACAGTGCAAACAATGGTGATGAAGGGATGACTGTACCCCTGCTTGTGACCCACAAAACAGTTGAGCCTCCAGCAAACATCAGTCCACACAGCAGAGTGATCTGTATTGAAATTTATCTTCCCTGGTAGAAAGCCTCTAGGAGAAGGGCAGACCTGATGCAGGACAAAGACTTCTCCCAGGGAGTCTTGACAGCCTCGCTCACTACCATATGTAGGTCTAACCAATATTAGCTAGCACTTTGTAAGTCTTAAGATTCTCATACAATGGCAGCAGCAGTCAACAAAAAATAACTCATTTATAAAAGGAAGTTCAATTGTATCATCCATCTTAAGTAAAAATTCAGTATTTCCCAATACAAGTTGTTTTGATTTAATGAATGGGGAAATCATCCCTTCCCTACTTCCTAGCACACTTCTTTCTTCAAATGAATCCTGCATCATTGGAAAGTGGACAGAGAAATGTTAACAGAAATGCTGGGAACTGCTGCTAACACACCCTGGAAAGCATCCTCATGGGAGGAGGAAGAAAGTGTGAGCAACCCCCTGTTCTTCCACAGGATGTGGGGTGCTCTGCTTGTAATCTGAGTGTCCCCTTCAGCTCTAAACTGGAAACTTGGATCATATTTCATGTTATGACCAAAGGGGAGACTCAGCACAGTTTCCACTGTGGAAAGAGGCTAGAGGTGTGTAAGGGCTCTGTAGCTGGGCGAGGAGCTGGGATGAAGCACAGAGTGATGCTGGCAGTGAATAGGATGTGGCTAGCTCTTGGAGAGACCTCTCCTTCCTCATCTTCTAAAGTTTTTCATGACACTAGTCTAGGTCTCCCTAAGGAGACGAGACCTTTCCTTGGTCATCTGGGTGTGTTTAACTTTCCTGGAAATCTCCCTTTTCCCTCCTGAATCCTTTAACCTCACACTAATGTAGTCTTCCTGTGCTGTTTACTAACCATATGCAGGCAGTTATCCCCTGTTGCTTGCTCAGGACATTAATAAAATGCCTGCCCACCCATGCAGCCAAACACAAAGGGAGCTGCTAATGGCATCTTCCTTTTTGAAGTGAAATCCCAAAGCTTTCATTTGGTTCATGTTCCTCCCTGATAACACTCTCCTGTCTCCATCTCAATATGGGGCGCTCTATCTAGTCTCACTTGGGGGCAGCAGAAGCTCTGAGGCTGATATGGGGAGTGCTCTACCTCCCCTCTGGTGAGAAGGAAAAGCCAATGACCACAGCACATACGAACCAGATGTCTCAAAGGGGACATATGACAATCATTATTCTCAAGGCAATAAGGAATGCATATAATATATCAGAAAGGCAGGGAAACAACCAACCTGTGGATGTATGGAACAGTTTGAATATCCTTAGGATCAGCCTGCAAGATGAATTTTGGGGACAGAGGTCCACAGACAAATCCTGGGCATTACAATGCAGCTTTGGGACATAGCAGCATTATAGTAAAAACCAAGCTACTGTGTTCATTTGTGAGATAATGTGTCCACACAGACAGACAGACAGATATGCTTTAAGAGACAGACACAACTCAGAGAATCATATCCAAACATTTTCACCTCAGTTTCTGATGTGGTAGTCAGTTCTGCAACTATAAGGCATTTGAGTTTCTCAGTTGCATCTAAACCTGTAACATAATTGTCTGTACAGAAAGGCAGCTAATTTGTGAGGCTGGGGCAGCCTGCTACAGAGGACATTCACACTGTGCTGGCTCTGACCTGGAGATTTTATTTTGTACTTTTGTTTCTTGTTTCCTTTTCTAAAGATTGCAAAATCCTGGTTCTTCTTTGGCAAGTGGAGAAACAGAAGGATGGCATCAAGGCACATAGTCAGGACCCACTTTTTTGTAAAACAGTGCTTTGCAGCACAAGATGTTGTTTGGTAGCATGTCCCACTAGGAATCCACCGGAAGAGAACCAAAGATGGGGAAGAAAATCCTGCTGGTTGCATTTTCTTGGTATTCCACTATGATCTCATTTGACCTCACAGAAGAAGCCAAGTAGACAGGGATCTTTAAAGAATTTCAATCCAGCACAGCAGGAATTTGAACATCCACACTGGGAAAACTTCAGTTCTCCATCATAAACACAAACTATGTCATTGTTAGATGAACCATAAAAAGCACATTCTGGGAAGAAGGCGAACATCTGAGACATGCCTAACTGCCAGTGAAAAATTATGACTCCTTTTAAGAAATCTTGATGTTAAAAATTATTAATATAGTCCATATATTTGTGTAGTCACTGGTAGTTTACAAACAGGGGTTATCAGCCCTACTCCAAATCATTTCCATTCCCAAGATGCCCGATGAGGAACTGAGAATCACTGTAGAGCGTCCTGGCCTGTGAACTCAGAAGGAACTGCCTGCATCCATTCCTACCTTCTTGCAGAGGCACCGCTCGTGCATCTCAGAAAGCCTTCTCGAGCACAGGGGATGTGGTCTCTCATGGGATAGGAATGGGTTCTCCTTTCCTACCACGTTACCATGGTTTTGTTCTTCCCCTGCTGAGGCTGGGTGACATGTTTCCATTGAGTTCACTGATTCAGCAAGATCGAGCCCTTGGTCTTAAATAACTGAAGACTGCAAACTGAATATTGTAGCCATGGCAACAGGCAGCTCAACTTTAAACTCTCTGATATATAAAAAGGCAATTTTCTTTATTTTTTCTCTCTGCATTTTTGTATTTCCAGAACTTACAATGGTAATAATGGCCTCAGGCCCTAACCTCCACCAGCCAGCCATTAACTTCATGGAAATGCCTTCTCCATCAGCCTCTATTGTCAACAGTCAGCACCATTCCACAGAAACCATAGGGTCTCACCACACTAACACAACTGGATATCTCAGCTGTGCCACAGCTCTTTGCAATCCTGCTACAGACTTATTTCCGGATCATGACAAGTGAACCAGGACCCCATTCAGAGAGGCTGCATGACTCTGCAGTGCTCATAACTTCCTCTTGGAAAATGGGGAACAAAGTGCCTTTCTTTGTGTGACTGATTGCCATTGTGTCCTGCACACGTAAGCTCATGGGTAGATGCACATGCCTCTGCCTTCCCCCTCTGCCTTCCAGACTCATCCCAGTTGAGTCTCTCCCCATCCATCTTTCTTGGAAAGGAGCAGGAATACTTTCATGTCTCAGTTTTATTTAGTTTCCTGTTTGCACATCAGAAGTATCATCAATGTCATTGAGAAAACACTGAAAACAGTGGAAGTAGTTCTTTGCTAACTGCTGCTAAAACACAGCCAACAAAGGGAGCGTTTGCATTTTAGGAAGTTCTTTTTTTTATTCTTCCTCAAATTCTTTCCGAAACTTTCCTTCAAGAGCTAAGGCTGGATTAACGATACAAATGAACTGTTTAGCATGTGTAAGACATTGCTTGCCTATTCATAACAGGAACAGAAGACCTCAGTGCTACATGTAATTTTGTCCTTGACTCTGTATGCAGCAAGAGGTTTAACCTCTTTGTGCCTCAGTTTCTTCATCTGTTAAAAGGGAAAATGATACTTCCATCTCTTCTAATGGTTGTGAAATTCATTTCACTAGTAACGTGTGTGTAGTACGTGGAGATGGCAGGATGAATGGCAATGGTTGCAGGTATTATTATATATCACTTTCAGCAGATAGCAATTTCTACAGTAGGTTAAATTCTGGCCCAAAAAGTACTTGACTGTGTCCCTTTAAGGTCACAAGCTATTATGATGTTGAAGACTAAAATCCGTTGTATATGATCATGAATAAATGAATTGAGTATCACTGCCTGGCCATATGGGATATGGAAACGATACTGAATATCATCAGCCTGAACTATCAACATCCATCAGCTTTCCCCTTGCTCATCTCTCAGCTGTCGCAATATGAAACCCATTCTCCCCCGAGATTTCAAACGACTGGGGCTAAACAGCAAAAACATTCGGTGACTAAATTTGCCAGAGAAGGTCTCAGTCACGAATGACTAAAAACAAAATTATAGAGCAATCTCGGCTGACTGAGAGCAGAATGAAATGTGATTCATTTTCATCCACCCGGCAGGGACTGCAGGAAAAAAAAAGAAAAGAAAAAAAAGACTGGATTAACCCCTTCCCTGTTAGCAATGCCCATGCTCTCTGGGCTGATGCATGTGTGGTTTGCATTATTCAAATATTAGGTCTTCTGCTTGTTTTGTAAGGCAACTGATAACTTTTATTACTCAGGTGGACCAGACCAGTAGGTGGACCATGCTAAAAACATTTAGCATGGTATACTTTAATATTATATGATATACAGTATGTAGGAACAATAACTATAGAACCCACTGTCCTCTGCCAAGCGAGACACCACTCTGCCCCAAAACACTTCTAGTCTAAAGATGAAAGACAAAAGCTAGAAAATGACATACGATCGTGGGATAAAACATTTGTCAGCAAGGTAGGTAAAGGTGTCAGCATTGCATCACCTTGCAGGGGATAAAAGAGAGTTGTAAGGTGGGGAACAAAGGAGGATAATGACATGGCTTTCTGAATGCTTACAGGAAGGACCTCTCACATGTGAAAAGCAGCAGAGGACAAAACACAGAGATGGTAGTCTGATAGTTTGACTAGGAGATGATGGAGCCTGATCTCATGGGGATACAGGTGGATGCCCTGGGCAGAAGCCATTGTTGCAGGCTGCCGTTCTCATCCATGGTGCACTCACAAGCTTGGGGATCACCACTGGACTTAGCTGGAGGCCTCTCTGGGGAAATGAGACTGCCAATGGTGCTGAGTCCCCTTCATTGTGTGGGAGTCTGGGGCAAATCTCCCCATGCAATTTCTGCCCATTATTGGAAGGGGGCAGGTGAGACACTACTGGAGTTTAGTTCCTGTCATGACAAACACCATCACCTGAAGGCTGCATGGTTAGCCATATGCACCAGGTGGCTCTGCATTCTGGCTGACCACCTGCTGGAAAAAAAAAGATTAAAAACATGTCTGTTGTCCCTAGTCCAGAACAGCTGTTTAAAGAAAGAAATCAAAGTAAGAAAAATTACCTTTTTAACAGTCAGCATCACAGATGATCTTTTCTTCAGCATTTTCTCTGACACTTTTCCTGAGAGTAGAGTAGCTAAAGACTGACAACATAGCAAAAAAACCCCAAACAGTACTTTATTAACAAGTCAAAAACAAAGGTTCTGAAAGGTCATACAGTGATCTCCCCGAAAACAGAAGTCAAGGACCTGTCAATAAGTTGACCTCCCTGAGGCAGCATTGTTCCTGAGGTCAGAGACTAGGATATGACAATTTGTGGAAGTGTTGCTGGATGTCTGATACCTTCCACATCAGCACTGCACTGTAAATCTCTAGTATAACCACAGCAACAGAGTCTTGATACAGCAAGTCAAGCTAATGGATGATGCATGTGATCCTCAGAGCAAAGTGGTAGCACTGGTGAAGTGCTGGAGCCGGAGCAATTTACTCAAAGCTGCACAAATGCTAGATAGAAGGCAGACTTCCCCTGCCATGTTTTGAGAATGCTAGATAGAAAGCTCCCTAAACGACTCCCAGATTAAATCAAGAGGTCAAGCCAGGGGCAGGATGACAAAGACCAAAGCAGCAACTTCATGAATCAACAGCTTGCACAAGGTAAAGGAATGGCCCAAGATAGGCTTGGCTGATGCCAAGTGCTTTCTGCTTTATGCACGCTGTGGTACAACTTACAAGCTTGGTTTGGTTTCCTTCCATAAATGGAGAAAGTTCTCATGAACCTTAAAAAAAACTCTTTTAAAATCACCAAGGTTTACTGCTTCTTTAATAAATTTATAGTTGGTCAATTTAGTCATATGACTGTGCTTTTCAAACAACATCAGCAAAACCCTTAATTTTTTACTATTAGCAAGCAGCAGGAGGAAGAGGTGAAAATATCAGAATTGTAAGTATTTGGGTTTTCTGGGGTGTTACAAAGAACAGAAACCTCTGTTAATATTGGAAGGTTATGGTCTGCTGGGGCCAAACACAGCATCTCAGCAGGGCTACAAGTGGAATTATCATAGCTGCACTGCTTCTGCTCCATAAGATGGCTTACACAGAACTAGCTCAAGTTTTGTGGCTTAGCATGGTGGAGCTACATAAAGAAATATCCAAAGGTTCCCACACTGCATTTCCAGCTTGAAATTGGTTCTCTTCTCACCTCTCTTTTAAACTAGCTTTTTGTGTTGATTAGATCTAATGAAAAAGATTTGCTTTCTTTGTGGTTAGCAAAATACCAACATGCCGGTAACTAAATAATAGTAATTGCCCAAATCCTTACACCGATAAAATGCCTCCTGAACACCACAATGGTTATCGTGTTCTCTGTTATACCCAAACAAATACATTAGCTTCAGTGGAGCAGCACTTGTACAATGGAGGGGAAAAAAAGGAATTTGGCCTAACAAGACTTTTTCAAGAGAAATGACTGAGTAAAAGGGTTGTGAATTTTGCTGATTACTAGTTATTTTAGGAACCATACGCACAGGCGCTTTCTGACTCATGTTGCTGTCAATGAAGGGCAGATGTGTAACAGCAGACTGAGTCCAGGAGTCTAGTTCTGACTGATTCCCAGCATGATCTTCTGCAAACCACTTACCTCTGGGGTGAAGACACTCTGTGTGAAATAGGGTTGACAGTATTGCCCCTCATTATCCAGTGCTTACAGCTCCTCAGGAAAGATTGCTATGCCAGTGCAAAACCAGGAGTCCAAACTGCCCATCTACCCTCAAAGAGTCTGAAGGGGCAGAATGAGGCAGGCTGGACTGGGCTGGGTTTGAAGGTGGGAGGTCCAATATGGTATCCTTTACGTAGTATGAGACACAATAATAAAAGATGAAGAAACACTTCCCAGTTTTTGGCTTAAAACGGAAAGGTATTTGTAATTTCTAAATATATACAGTATTTGCTTTGGTTGCAATTTGCTTCGCTTGCTTAAAGTAAAGTCAAAGGATGCAATTAGGATTTCATGCAGATGAAGCTCTGTTATGTTTTGTAAAATGAAATCCATTTCCTCAACCTGGAACCACACACCACAACCTGTTCACTGCATGAACAGAAGTTGTGATAGAAAGTATTATCAAAATAACACCCAGAATCACAATCGGCATCAGTTCCCCTCACTAATTTGTGCTGGATGGATACATAATGAGTAGCATTATTTGACTAAGAATTTGCCATCCAGAGAAAGAGGAAACAAGCAGAAAAGTGCAGTGACCTTCTAGGACCACACAAAATGCCGCTGGTGGACAGGGGAAGGGGCCAGGGTGTCCAAAGCCCTTGCTAATACTCCTAATTTCTGCCTTCCCAGAAGAAATATGTCACTATTTTTACTGTCAGACAGTAAGTTTACACAAAATAGCATTTTAGGAGAATATTAAGAGAATGAAGCTATTGATGAGACTGCACTGAATTTGCTGAGCAGTATTTGCAGAAAATAAGAGGAGTTTTGAAAGTGTCAAAACAGTTCATTTTTATATCTTTTTGTACAAAATGTTTCCTTTTTGCTTTAAAACATTTGTAGCTTAAGAAATTGATTTGAACTAAAAAAGAAAGGGTTAAAAAAACCAACCCAGGGGAAATGGACAAATAAGGTGAAAACTAAAGAAAAATGTTGTTTGGCTCCCACAAATCCAAAATTTCAATTTCAGTGTTTTTTGGTTGAGCCACAGAACCAACAGATTCATGGTCTTCCCAGCTCTGCTCCTGACATTTTAAGCCCCATGCCCTCCATTGCAGAGACTGGTGCTAGCAGCTCCACATCATTATATATCCTGTCACTCTAGTGACAACACTGTGCTTGGAGCATTCTGCATGGGAGCTCCCGTGAGCACAGTTCTGCCACCAGTCCTTTCATGGGCCTCCTATACTGTCAGGAATGAATATTGTCCAATGTTAATTAAATAATTATTTTTCATCTGCAGCTCAGAACTTGAATAAACCTTTTGGGGCACATGGGAAGATGGAGGGCAGCTCCTTCTGATGTCCAAAAACAATTGTGCAGCCAGGTATAAAGTGTTCTCACAGAATTCACCCTGGTTTATTATGGACCATGTCAAACTCAGTGATAACTGGCACAAAAACCACACTTGTGCTCAAAAACCACTTGCAAAATGAATAGAAACTTGAAATCCAAATGCAAGAAAGATAATCAAAGACAGAAAAGACATAATCTCTCTTTGCATTCAATCTGCAGTCCCAGGGGACGCCAGTCATTTAATCACCACACAAGACTGCAGTGAAAGCGTGAGTAAAGGCACTCTGTTCCACTTGAAGGGACAGGTGTGTGCTCCTGTGACTGAGGGCAGGCCAGAAAGTTAAGGGAAATTTTCAGGACAAGCTGCAATCCCTTCCTCTTTGTGCTTTTTCCAACATCAAGGCAAAGCACATCTTCGTGCCCTTGTTAGAAGTAAGCCAGGTGAAGATGTGATGGCATGGACACCACGCATCCGTTGTACAAGTCCTAAATATGAATTTGGGCAGCTGCCCTACTTTGTACCCTGTGCTGCTGGCATACAAGCAAGCTTGCATACGTTTGCATATGCCACAATTGCACCTTACATTCACATTGCAGATACGCGCTAGAAGTGTAGCCTTAATCGTGCAAGGTATATTGCACCAGTTTAACACGCACAAGCAGAGCCCTGGACTGCTCCCAGGGAGGGCATTTAAGGAGCAGAAGGCCTCAGGAGAAGGATGGGGCTTCTCTACTTTTCCTTGTTACCTGCAGCATTTCCATCTCAGACTGCCTAATTTAAAGTGCTTCCAAGCCTGTGCTCTCTGAAGGCCTGGCCCCATTCAGCTCACGGACAATGGAAAACAATTTAGGTCTTGAAGCTACAGCAGGGTGATGCAGCTGATAAGAAAACTTCAAGGTTAAATAAACTGTTCTGTGAGCAGAGGATTGGGAAAGGATCTCCACAGAGCCAAGGAGCAAGATGGGGAAGCACAGGCAGTGGGGAACTGGCAGGATGCAAACACTTCCCTGAACCCAGAGAGGCTTGCCTGAGGCCACTGCAAACACCAGGCTCGGAGAGCTGATCCACAAATAACACACTATTTTTTGTCATTGCTGTTGTGCTTTATATAAGGGAAAACAGAATACGATTTTTGGCTGGGCAGTACTGTAATAAGTGAAAGGTAAATTAAAGATTTTTTATACTTTCATAGCATCTTCCAGTCAAAAAACTTGCTGTACTTTGGTCCTATCATCTCAGTGATTCCAAAAAAAGAATAAGAGTAAAATTTCTGTATGAGGGGATGTCTGCTCTGTAACATACTGCACGAGCTTTGTCACACGAAATGACATTCACCCTGCAGGCAGGCAAACAAACCCTTTCAATCAAACAGTCCAAATGCAATGGCATTACATATTTCACCTATTTGCGTGCCACATCTATAGAACTTTTTATCATCTACTACTCTGTCATCACACTACTGTACATGGGAAGGAGAGCTTATCATCCTCACATCACACATAAGGAAACTGCCGAGGGAGTAAGTGTATTGCCCATGGTTTAGTATAAAGAGTCTAGGAACGGACCGTAGGGATTGCTGTCCAATTCTCCCCTCTAAGTGTCAGATATTTTTCCATCATAAACAGTACACTTATCTCTGCATAACAGGCCCAGGTCCTAGAGGAAGGCAAATCCCAGTTTTAACTGTGTTATCAGTCACGTGACTTCAGTTGGACAGTAAAGAGGAAAGGGGCACTGTGTAGCTGGTGCTTTGACACTTGTTTTAAGACATCAGTAGGGATTGGGCAAGCCTGTATTTTCCTATAGCCTATAATCATGCTACTGCTATTTCTCATTTGATAATTGCTTGCTGCTAGCAAAGAGTAGAACTCGTAAGGCTCATCCATCCTGCAGGGAGCTGAGATGGAATCTTGCAATTTAGGCCTCTCTCTCTAGCAGAAATATCATCAGTGATAAGAAGTCTTGGCCTTATGGTAGATTACCATTCAGGTGATCCCTGGATTCCTTGCGACACCTTCCTATTTCCTTTAATTTTCTCATACTATTATTTTTTTCTTACAGAGACTCTGATGTAAGAATGTAGTCCTTGAGACTGTCCATTTGCTAGGTTACTCTGGCACTACATTTCCTAACAAAATTGTTAGTACATTACATAAAATGACTATACAATAATTCCTGCAATAAATGAGTCAGGATGGTCACTGGCACTGTCCTCACAAGACGATGTGAGAACTGGGAGATTGCAGCCTACCCACGGGAGATCTTGTAAATTGCCATAATTGTGTATAAACAGAAAGAAATGCAGAGGCAACTGTCAGCCAAGGTCCTGCTGACTCAGTGCCACCTTGTGTTTTTACCAGGAAGCGCAGAAGCACAAGGAAGGTCGTTAGTGAGGGGCAGAGAGGGTTTCTGAGTAAGAACAGCCTTTCCTGTTATATTCTGGATTCACTGAGAGCAGCCACTGAACAAACCCAAGACGCCTTTCTCCTGCAGGAACACTATGGCTCTCAGCCATCCAAGCCTTCCTGGAGGACAGCTGGCATCACTGGGCAGAATGAGGCACAGAAGGGTAGAAGTTTTTTGCCCAGGATCACAGCCAGTCAATGGAGAGCTGTGAAGCAGGGCTTTGGTTTTTTAACGGTGACCTACAAAGTCTAACCTCTATTCCAGACTCCTTTGAGACAGAAATATGTGGGCAGCATTAGTAAATGTCATTATACAGACTTGCAGGATGCTACGCAGAGGAGAGTAAACTTGTCCATGTTCCTTCCTTCCTTCCTTCCTTCCTTCCTTCCTTCCTTCCTTCCTTCCTTCCTTCCTTCCTTCCTTCCTTCCTTCCTTCCTTCCTTCCTTCCTTCCTTCCTTCCTTTTTTCTTGGCAGTTGGCTTTGCAGAGAAGCAGCCCAGGAGAGCCATACTGCTGTCATTCCTCAGGAGCCCTGGTGTGAGTGATTGAATCCCTTATTTGTCTACTGTTCTTCCACTGAGGTAGGAACATGCTAACTCAAATGAGAGAGACAGAACTATATCCATCTTTGCTCGTCTTCCCTGAGGACAGGGTGGCTTGTGCAGTTTTACAGCACTGTGTCTCTGAGAGGATGCAGGGTAGTGCTGGGAGGGCACCTCTGCAACTCACATCCCATGGGGCAAACTCTACCCTAGGTAGCACTAATGGGAGGCTGTTGGCCCTGGTAGCCTCCCTCTACTCTTTAGGTCTTCGTAAGTCACAAATAAAGAAAAAGAAGCTGAGTGTCAGCTTTCATTTCAGTTCCCCTGCAATTCTTTTGAAAATCCTGAATAGTTTCCACTTCAGCATTGAATTTGTTCTCCTAGATTAACTTTGCTGCTTCCGAAAAGAAGGATCTGATGACTTTGCCTGGAACTGTTCAGTGCAGGCACCTGCAACGCCTGCCCACAGTCCATAGTCCTAGCCTGCACCATCCCATTGCTGGGCCTGCCTTGATCTCCCAGTGGCTCTGCCGAGGTTCTACATTCAATGTCCTAAACCAGAACTGCTCCTGCTCTTCCAGTCCTGCAAATCTCCACCCAGCTTTGCCCGTTCTTCTCCCTCAAAATCTGAATGCAAGCCTGCTGTTTATGAGTAAAAAGCCTGCATACTAATTACCTCAGGTTCTAAGACCACTTTCATTAATATTTTAATTTTACAAATAAATAGATATAGAGATATCTGTGGAGATATAGATACATAAATATGTGTTCTTGTTTCATTGGAAAAATGGTGCTACAGCATCTTTTTTAGCCTAACCATAGCAGAGAGCATTAACAGAAAACCTCACTTTTCCATTTAGTACACATCAAGTACACGGGACCAAATCTCTCCCCAGAGTAAGCTTGCTGAAGTCAAACGGCTTACATCAGAGATTAATTTGGCACTCTGTTTTTACTGAGCTTTACAGCAGAAATTCAGACATATTCTCAGGCATATTTCCACTGAACATGCTGAAAGTGTGAGGCCACGATCAGGAGAGGAGTAAAGTCAAAACTCTGGCACCATTTCTTGACTATGTCTTTTGGATCAGTCCATCTGTCTGATGTGCCCTTACTGTGTCCTCTTTTCTAGAGAATGCAAAGCATTAGGAATTGTCTGCAGGGGAGGATGAGGACACATCTTCCTCACTGTAAGGCAAGGCATCTATGTTTGCACACGGAATTTGAGAAAATATAGGATAACGTGAGAAAGACACCCCAGATCACTGTTTTCCAGAGGCCAAGTTTCCACAAGTTAGAGCCCAGTTTACTGAAACTGAGCACACCCTTAAGACTCACCCAGGCCCTAGTCACCAGTGGGATGAATTCCTTTACTACAGTAAATTGCTAATACACATTGGCTTGAGCTAAACTCCCTGAGAAAAACCTTGTCTCTGCTGAAGCCAACGGAAGCTTTGGTATTAGTTCTAGTTACACCAGAATTCTTGTCTCCCACCTAGTTTCTGTTCTTCACTGTTATTTGCTGTCAAGGCACACAGGATGAGAATCTTTTCACTGAATAATAAATTTCTGCAGATAAGTTGAACCCATAGGAGCAGTCCTTCTAACTGCAAAAGGAGCACGGGGACATCAATAAAACCCTGTCTGATCCCATTCTTCCCATATTAATCTGAACTCAACAAATTTGAAGCTGGTGAAATGCATCTGAATGCTCTGGATTTTCTGATGTACCTTCTTTTATATGGTGTTTTCTTATTACAGATGCTAAAAGTGAACCTTTCTGCTATGAAACACTGATTTCACATAGAACTTTCTGTCCATGGGAAGAGAGAAGCTCATTATAATCACCTGAAAAAAATTCTCTTCTGAGTTTTGATTGCTCTTGATAATTTCATTTAGTCAGTGCTAGTTCATTAATTTACCAAATACATATATTTCAAAATTGCATTTCATCAAGCTTTATATTTTGTCAAGCCGCAAAACAAATTCCTAAGAGAATCAATCTGCCAAGAGGCTGGAGATGGGGTGTAAGCCCATTTCATCCAGGGTCTATGTGCCAATGTGACCTCAGCTCAACTTTATCAAATATAATGGTGGCAGAATGGTCTATGTGCAATATGCCAGCAATCCCCATCTAGTACTTCCTAATAAAGGACCTATACCACAGAAAGCTACCATCAAAACTAGAGAGTAGAGAGACTGACGAGACCTTTAAAATATGCCTACCAATTCACCCCTGCAGCAGATACCTCTAGTTCAGGAGCAAGTCACGTTGGAAGAAGAGATGGTGATCGGGAAGTGTCTCCTGTTCCTGTCCATGATGCACAAGTTCTGTCGCTAAATAAAGAACCTCATTCCCCAGAACCCTTCAAGCCAGGACCTTTCACCCAAAGTTAATCAATTTTTAATGTTGAAAGACCAACTTTGAGATGGAGAGGAGAGTTTAAAACACTATTTCATTCTTTCAAGCTGTGCTACAAATGGCCAATACCTAGAGGGGAAACATTAACTCCCAGGACCAGTAAAAAGACATATAAATCACATGGGGAAACATCATGGCCTAGCGGCTACTAACCCATTGGAGATAAACCTGGGAAAAATCTTCCTGGAGTTTTGCAGATTTTACTCTAAGAAATAGGGGAAAGTAGTTTATTTGCTGTTTTTTCTTCGAATTCAGCAGCAAATACCAGTCAGTATTATACAATCTATAGAATGCACCTTTCCCTATATCAATAAACCACAAAAAAATTATATCCCTTATGTTAAGCTGTAAAGCTGTTATAGAATTTTGACATTTCAGTAGCAATGTTGTATTGTCTAGGTTTGCATTCACACCTCCTAAGGGAATGTGCTTAGCAAAGTTAGAGATAGACTACGCAGATAAACTGTAGAGAAGAGGGCACCTAGGACCACTCTGGAGAGAAAAGGCAGAAAAGTCTGTACCCAGTAGCATAAACTCCCTTTCAGAGCCCAGAACATAATCCAGGATTCAAGAGTCTCACTATCTCATGTTGTTAGCAAGCATCTGTAAAAGCCAGATGCAAAACGTTCGCCTCATTCCCCTCTGTATGTTGACCTACAAGGAAGATAACTATGTACTTCTGCTATCAGTTACTCCCACAGCCGGGGTAGTAGAGGTCTATACAGCATGTATAAATGTTCCCATGTTACTGATGAATCATCTAGGAATGAATCTAAAGTCAGATGATGGAATTTCTGAAGTTTCCATTTGCCTTTTTTTTTTTTTAAATATGCACAGACACGTACATAAGAGAAGCAAAGCATTGAAAAAATTGCTGATACTGATAAGTCATGTATTTAGAAGATAGTAAATAGCAGGTGCAAATTTAACATGAAGACCTAGTAAATCCAGTTCCTTTGAACACATTTCTGGTGATCTGGTCCTTTCTTACCCTATCACATACTATTTGCCGACAGAAGACTGACTTATTGCACAAGGCAGACCTATTCTTCAGCAGAACAGGAGGTTATACTGAAAGAGGATGTGAGGATGTTGTCTTTAGGATATCTACTCATTTATTGCCAAGATCGGAAGGTGTACAGTAAATGAAGCAAGGAACCGAGAGGAAAGAAGAGGTGGGCCTCAAGATTAATGTAGCTGAATGTCTAGAGGGATGAATTTTCTCCTGCCTGCTAATACAGATGTCATTTGAACAAATGTCTTGGTTTAAGCAAGACACTTAAACCAAGTACCATGAAAGGTCCCTCACTAACTGAATGTGCCTTGTTTTCTTGATTCCTGACTTGAGGCCTGGACTGTGATTTACAGAAATCCTGAACATACCTATCTACAACAAACAAAGATGGGAGCTGTTGTTTAAATGTGTGAACTGCTTCAAAGCTCCCTACTGCAATGTCTCTGCCTCAGTTTCCCAAACAGGAACCCAATACAATAGTATGCCCTCATCAACCAGAGATGTTGTAGTACTAAGTTAGTTAATGTTTGTACAGCAGCTAGCCATTACAGTGATGTGTGCCTCAAAAAAGTCTGTGAGAAAATTAATAATTTTCTCTCCAGAGTAGGGTTTGAATTCTGTCCAACAAATAAAGCCTGGAGCCATATGCCAAACAATGAGAAGGAAATAAAATATTGACTAGCTATTTATTCATAAAGTTCCATCTATTCTGTGCACTGTCCTGAGACAGAACTGCTGGGTAAAAAGTACTATGAGGAGATACATTTAAAGATTTTATTGTACACCCAAGAGAAGACTCAAGCTTGTGTTTGCTAACTTTGCATTTGACATTGCCTAAGATTTGAAGCTTCCTTCATAGTTTTTAAGGTGGTCATAGAAGGATATATACCTATGTGCAGGAGTGTTTCTGTGTTACCCTGAGCAGGATTATATTCAGAATTGGGTCCCTAATTCCTTTAGATTTCAGCTGTATTGGAATCTATTAACAGTAGTAAACTGTTAAAACAATGGTGAGAGGCAAACTGATAACTCACTTTAAAACCACAGGTGGCTTCTCCAGTCAGGGAGAAAAACCCTTTCTCCCTCTGAATTCCTAGCTAGATCTGCTGACAAGACAGATAAATGCCTCTGAGGGTTATCTGTGCCTCTTGGCCTCCCTCCTCTCTTCAGCAGAGATATGTGTGTTTTCCATAGGAATGCTGTCTGTGCCAGAGAGTCAGAAATCCAAGAGCAAAGGTTTCAGCTAACCAACTGTGTAATCTGAAGGACAAGAGGTCAGGGTCTCAGAAGGGAATACAGAGCAACCCTGAGCATCTCTGGGGAAAGCAATGGCAAGACCTGCACTCCATTTCTGTGCTCCTGGCCTTAATGAGCTTTGCCAGCCTTTGTGCTTCCACTCTGCTGCCCCTTGGACATAGACAAAGGAGTACAGTTAAAGGAATTTACCTGCTGCCTCTATCAGAGAAGCAGGCAAACAAAAACTACAACCTCGAAACAGAGAGAGGAAGAAACAATTGGTTGTCAGCTTCTAATTAATAAATTCGCCTTGAACTGTTTCTAGTTCACCTGAGCCTGATCAATATCCATTGGGGAACCTTCCAATGGGACCAACTTTTAATTTATCTTCCAATTTCCTCTCCAGAGCCTAGGCATCAGATCTAATTACTGTGCCTGTTTACTGGTTTTGCTTTTCTTCCTCACCTGAATGCAAGGAGGATATTATGCTTCTTGATGGGGAAACAAAGATGTTACAGTGCAGAGGAAGTGCTCAATGCAAGAGCCCTGGATGCCACATGCAGATAAACATTTCTGGCCTTCCTAAGTAAAGGTGAGGATGCAGGAGGACAGCCAGAGAAAATTAGTCACCGGAGAGATGACACCAAGCATGAGGAGACAAATGTGACCAGACACAAGGAAGGTGTAGACAGGACATAGAGAGATCTAGGACAGAGAATCCAGTTACTGGGACTAGTAGATTCAGAGACAAGAACGTAAATGAGAATGAATCATATTAAATATTATTATATCATTAATCTATCAGTTGTTCCTCAATAGCTTTGTCTTGAGTTGTTAAAAGTGCATAAACCACTGACATTCTGGGGTATTTGAGTACCTAATCCACTTGGTTCCCTTTGAAAATCCTAGCTACAAATCTTTACTTCCCCATGTCCCATGTAATGTATAATAGGGACACTTTCCATGTGAATACCACAGGGAAGGACCAACCCATTGAAACGTAATGAAAAAATGAATAGCTGACCAGGTTCTGTTTTCCTGGCAGTGATTATTAATGATGTGTTGTGACACACTCATGGGATATGGGATATATGGGATGCACCATTTTATAGCAGAGATAACCTTTTTTTTTTTTTTTTTTTTTTTTTTTTGTACAGCTAAACTGAAGCCCGTACCAGAAGGCTGAAGCTGCCCAGACATCAGATTTACAGGAATGCTTCACCTTGCCCTTCTTACTTGGGGAATCCCCAACCAGGAAATCAGAAAAGATGGATTATATACTAGGTGGCAAGAGGACAGGGAAACAAAGCAGAGCATTCACAGTGCTACAGAAGGCCTCAGATACATTAGTGCTTTAGTAATGCCAAGGGCCTGCTATTTGCAACTCTATAACCCTTCACTTAAGCTGTAGAGGCAGTGCTTTTCCAGAGTGTCAGTGGCAGTATTTTCCCTGTAGTGTTCCCATGCTGCTATTCTCATTCTTTTTTCCTTTGTTGTTCTCATGCTGTTACTCTTGTACTGTTGCTCTCATGGCCTTGCACCTGCTATGAGAATCTGGGACCTCAGTGCCGTCCCTCCTGGCCGGCCCCTGGAAGGAGTTTTCCCCTTCCCTTTCTCTTTCTTTAGGAGTGTTTTTTATTCACTCCTAAAGTAGATTTGTTAGAGCTGATGTATGCCATCAGCTACAGACCCTGCTAAAAAACGTTGTGCATATAAGCCTGTCTCATCATACTTTGTGCAACAACAGCCATGACTGAAGTGCCACTATCACCAAGGGCAGTTACTGAGTCAACAAAATCACCAGTAAAGCAAAGAGCAGCTACCAATAACAGCAAAGCCACAAGTTAGTTGGGGAGAATAAGAGTACAAACACAAGCCGTATGCATACCTTTCTTAACCTGTGTACCAATTTACTGGAGATGCAATTGCCAGATACCCACTCAAACCAGACATTGCTGGTTTCTATGCTAGAAGCTTGTTAAATAATATCAGTTAGTAAGTAGTGTGATTTTTGTATACTAGCTTAAGTTGGTTGATGGCGGTTATTACACTATCAAGAAAGGAAACACAATGAAATAAAAAAACCAAAAAGACTTGTGCCTTCTTTCATGTTAATTTCATTTGGTAAAGAGTTAAAAGCTCTGTTGGGAAAAGTCCTCTTTTGCCTGCACCTACATAATCATGGGTATGCTGGCACAATTGCTATTGCATGATGTTTTCCAACAGTTGCTACAGCCCAAGCTGCAAGAAAAAACACGCTGCTGTCCTTCTGGACCTGGCAGTAAAGAAGCTCAATGTCTCAGGAGAATATGGAGAATAAGGATGCAGCTGGTCAGGATCAGACAGAGCAATACGCAGATTAAACAGGAGGCAGACAGAAATTTACCTGACAAACAGCATCCTAAAAGAGGTGGGGATGTGAAAGACAAGAGGTTCATTTTCAGCTGGGAGAGGTAGGAATGTGTTGAGAGGGGTGATATTTGGTGGTGTGGCTAAATGGCAGGTGCTGCAGAACAGAGTATGCTTGTCCCATGAATGATGAAATCCAGATGAAAACTCAGAAAGGGGAGAGATGCTGAGGGAGACAGACAAGGATAGACAGAAAGAAAAAGAAAAAAAAAAAAAGAGGGTTACTGAAAACAAAAGACTTCGTCCAAATCCCGCTGAATTTGATAGGAGTGGTGTTCATGCTTTTTTCTGAGTGCAAACATGGAGTGAAGACATCAGCACTCTTGACACTGGAGTCTGAAGAACTTGGTCTGAGTCCAAGCTACTGGCATGAAGAGCCTTGAACTGGAGAGAACAAGAACCTACAGTACAATGCAATCAAGAATCCTGGGCCACCTTCTTCCTCTTGAAGTGATGTGGTCTACATTTTAACTCTCTGTGGAAAATCATTTTAAACGTCTGAATGTCAAGCAGAGCCTTACCTAAAGAACCCTTGGATAAAAGCTCCTACTTTAACCACTTTGGTTTGCAGCATTTTCTATCCTCCTGATCCCACAACTTTTACCATTCCATGTCTATGTGCATGAGTCAACAATAGAGAAAACAAAGGAAAGGGACAGAGGCATGATTATCTGGCTGGAAGTGAAACATGGAAACATCTTGTGAATCTCTTCAACAGCAGAAGAAGCTATCCTTGTAATTAGTATTACTGTGTAGCTTACTGAAAAGCGCTGCTTTACATTTATGCATAAAAATGCGTAGTGAGGAAAAGAATCCAAAGAAGGGAGTTCAGAACCTGGCAGAGAGGATTAGGGGTACTGTTCAAACCAAATAATTTGCACTTGTTAAAAGTAACAGCTGGGTTTGCTCAGCACTTGTATCTAAGTCACCTGAATAACTAATTTCAGTAAATATGATTTTAGATTTCTACAAATCTTTCAAGAATCTGAGAGAATTTCATAAGCACCAATTAATTAAGACTCACAGCCCTCTCATGTGAGGCAGTACAGGCAAGTACCGTTGTTCCTAATTTACAAACTGGGTTTGAGGATTTTCCAAAGCATTGCTGGGGATGCAAACAAGTATTCTGCATCATTTTAACAAAAAACCCCAAAATCCACCCAACTAATTGTGGGTCTTAAGTGAAGTACTTTGGCCAAATATATGCAGCTAACCTATGACATACAAAACAGGATGTAAAACTGAGGCTGCCCAACTCTCCTACCTGCTACTTCGGTTTCAGAACAGTCTCTCCTCTCAATGTGAGGGCAGAGGAGGAAATGGAATTTTCCTCCCACGGGTAATTTCAAAATAATTCTTCATTTCAAAATTGAACAGAAAGTCAAAAATCTAAGAAAAAGTATAAATGTTAAGATCTAGGCATTTTATATCAAAACAGAATGATCCAATATGTCATTCTGTTACGGCATTTTTAATTTTGAATCAACATTTTGAAACAAAAAAAAAAGTAATTTTATGTTGAAATGTCAACCCTAAACAAAATATTTTGTTATGTTTCTCCCAGTTGGAAAACCATATTTTTTTTTTTTCAGAACTGACATTTTCTTGTTGCAAATTTCAGTTTAGGTGAAATCACATTGTCTGATGGGAAAACATTTCTGTGAAAAAATGTTAATCAGCTCTGAAGTGACTATGCTTTCTGTCAAGAAAAGGAAGACATAAAATGCTGACTTTAAAACTCTGAGGAACTGAAGTGTTCTGAACAAAAAAGATCTGGGAGGCCTCTGAACCAGACTGAGGTGCTGGTTGGGAAGAACAAGTAAATTGTCCTGAAAAGGAAGTTCTGAATGAAGCAGAATCAAATAGCCAGAAAACTGAATCAAGAAATTGTCTTTTTTGTAGCAATATAGAAGTTACTTCTCTTACACCCTGGAAACCAAAGTGGATTATGTAACTGGATAACATATGCACTGGGAGGGCTACCAAAATTATTTCTTGGCTCAGAGAAAGATGACCTCTCCTTGTCATACACATTTACAAAAAAACATGTACAAAGTAAATCTACTAGCTCCTCTTGATTTTGAACCAGTAGGTATGCTTCATGTTTTGAAACATACAGGTTTATACTTCTTATGTATCAATTATATACAACATAGTTCTTACTCAATGGAACTCGAATTTGTAAGAATCCAGGTTTACAGGTTATTTGTGTTACATATACGATTGTAAACGGTAATATGTGGTACTACCACACACTACCCTGAAACATCTCTTCAGGTAAATTTCAGCTGCTGTTGGGCTACTTACTTATTTGTTTGGTTACACAACTTTAACATTCCTCTTTATCATCTGTGGTCTTCTCAACTCTGAATTGCTTGCTGCAAATTTGGGCTCTCTGTTGATCACCTGGCCTGCAGCTCACTAAGAAACACAGAGTAACATTGTTTCCATTACACAACCTGGCAGCTCACCGCTTCTGGAAAGCTTTTAATGATGAAAATTAATAACACATTTTATGTTGAGCCCTCCATTTTCTCCACCTTAATTTTTTGAATATACAAGTAAATTACTCTGCTTGGTTTTCCTCTGTTTCATTTTTGTGGACAGGAAAACAAAAATGTGGTTGATTAGTGGAGCACAGCTTTTCTTTGCATGGTGAAGTTGCTTCATTTCTGTCAAATTGTTCTCCACTACAAAATTTATAATGCCGCTTTTATTTGTTGCTTCAGTCAATCTATTTGGTTCTCAACTAAGGGACAAGGCAATAATACAGTTACATAAAAAAATAATTCTGGATGCTCTTATCATGCAATTCACTGACTTTATGTCCTTACCCTATGTACTCTGGAGAGACCATAGGACAGCAATTCACTGGCTGTTGAGTACAGTTCCCACTATTGCCCACAACCAGAACAAAACTCCCTTTCATACATTCCTTTTTAATAAATATCACCTTAAATGTAGTGAGATTGTCTGAGCCTGTTACTTACACAGCTGTTCCCTAACTCTTCTCTCAAAATCTTAGTATTTCCAGCTTAGAAGTATCCATAGCGAGGTTACCTCAATTCTTCTGGTGTTTCCATAGCTTTTCTCTCGCAAGTATACACCACCATGTATTTAAAACAGGTTTTCTATCTTCTTTACTATTATTATCACAGGAGCATCAAGAGATTCAAATAATACCAAGGATCCTCCGGGCTAGGAATAATCCTTTTTCTGAAAGGTTTACAGTCTAAGTAGGTAAGACAATGAGTGACAGTGCAGTGAAGCAGAAGGTTACGTAAATCATATAGCAGATCAATAGCAGTGCCAGGAATCCCCGATTTTCCAGCAGGTCACCAGCATCCACTGCATTTACATTACTTCCAAATGTAAACAAATTCCTATTTGCAGTTTCTCAGCTTACCCACCACAAATGACACAAACATGCGTGGATGTACATGTCAGTCATATTCACTGTCTTTCCACACAAACAAAATCTATGCTTTGGCTTCAAACACACAAAAATGGACTATTTGGGTTTGATACAGAATTAGGGCTGGCTCTGCATCTCATTGCCAATACGTGCTGTTATCAGTATCACCACTGAGACTAACAAGGCCCCAGTGGTTTCATCGATATACAGACATCTCAGTTATTGAATCTTGCATCTCTCTTATTCATGGAGAGACTTTCACTGGGTGGAAAAATGTACTTTTGCTGTCATAGAATGAATCACAAACTTTTTTTTTTTTTTTAAAAAAAGCCAGGTTACTTAGATGTCCTGAAAATTTCAGCACTTCCATACTTGCGCATTTCTCCATTGGAGACATGTAAATATAAAACCCATGAAGTGGGCATGCAATCAGGTAGAGACAAGCAATTTTGGTTTGTCATACAATATCCAGATCCTGGCAGAGGCTGTGAAATCCTGTCAAGCAGCCTCAGCTGATTTCCGCCCTCAAGGACTGGGCCAGGAGTGCTTTTTGCCTGACATGCACCCACCACTCCTTCCATCTGCACAATAGGAGATTCCCTCTCCGTGTCCTTATCGTTATCATTCTAACAAAACTGGCAAAGCAGGTATGAGAGAGAGCTAGCTCCTTTAATACCACAAAAATACAACTAACTGCACGGACACATATCCACACTGTATCACAGTCTTAATGTATCCCCTTTTGTGTTGTTTGTCTTGCTCGTTATTGTCAAGGAGATGCACATTTCTTGAACTTGTCCTTCGTATCTCCTCTGCTGGTTCCTACTCTTTGTTTCCTCTCCTGTCCCTTTTTATTTGGCTAAAAAAGAAAAGCATATAATTTTAAGCACAGGCCTATCCACTGGCAAAATGGTTGGCTCAACAGAGAGAAGATACATCCCTCTGCAGAGGCACAGATCCTGTTTCCTAGTATAGATCACAATAGATAACACCCAGAAGGGTTTCCATTCTAAGCCTCTATTTTGTTTGCTTAACAATTTAATATAATTTTTGCTTACTGAGTGCTTGTCTCCAAGATAAATCATTCTGAAAAGATTAATAAATACATAGTTAATGATTTTATAATTTTATCTATGTTTTCTGAGTGATAACAAGATTCTATTGTTTTGGGTAAGAAAAAAGAAGTCAAACATAGCATTTAAAAATTATTATTATTTTTTAGGTTTCTGAGCTTTAATTTAACAGCTGTCTAAAATGGGAATACAGAGCTGAGCCACCACTGAGGGTTCTTGAGTTCATCTCTGACAGTGTTATAAATGACTGGTTTGGACTTTAAAAATTAGAAATCTTTTAAATAAAGTCAGTCTCTGTGCTCACCAAATTTAATCTCTAATTTTTTGTCATCACTCAGAATGTCAATAGGCCACATCTATCAAGGCTAGTTCAGATCTAGCAAATCCCCTTGGTGCACGCATAGGCTTGAACAAGGATTGCAATAAAATCATAGAATCATAGAATCATGTAGGCTGGAAGGGACCTTTAAGATCATTGAGTCCAGCCACTAACCTAACACTGCCAAAACCACCACTAAACCATGTGCCTAAGCACCCTGTCTACCCATCTTTTAAATAACTCCAGGGATGGCGATTCCACCACTTCCCTGGGCAGCCTGTTCCAATGCTTGACAACCCTGTCTGTGAAGAAATTTTTGCAAATATCCAACCTTGGTTTCTTAGTGAAAAAATTAGCAAGTTATTACCCTGCTGTAATACCATTTCATATTCATTATCTACCAGTAAGAGGAAATCAAGAAGTCTCTTCAGAAGCACAAGAAAATAAGCAATTTAAATAGGTGATTGTCTCTCATGGGAAAGAGTTGTCCATTGGCGTCTGTCCAAATAGTGCTGTTACAGCATTTTTGCTTCTTTGTTACATCACACCTCTCCCAAACTCCAAACAACATGGTAGGTAGGAAATGTCATTATAAGATACACATAAGAAAATTATTAAGAGTGCACAGCTGAACATCTGAAACTCTCAGATTAAGTTCAAATTCTTTGTGTGAACTCTGACTCAAGGGTGTAAATCATAGTACCACCTTACTACTTTTTTACAGACCACACAATACCAAGTTATTTTTCTCTAGGAATCTTGGGTTTGCATATAGAATCTGGTGCTATATCACCTCGTCCAGTCCAGTGGGGTAATTGATGTGAAAAGTATGAAAAGTATTTGCCATCCTTACTCAGATCACATACTATCCTATTCTGTAAGAAACCCCAAGAGGAATTTATAGGATTATTCAATGAGTAAAGTACTATTCATGGTGAGTAAAGGTGGCAGAATCAAGTTGCTACTGATTACAAGCTGCTTTTCCTCACTTACACTGCTGTAAATTTAAATTAACTCCACTCAATCAATGGCAAATAATTGATATAAAATCAGAGTAAGAGGAGAATTAGTCTATAAGTACGTCTAGAATGAATAAACAGTGAAAATTTGCTGGCATATATAACTCCCCCTTGAAGCTTTGCTGCAAGGTTACTTTTATAACTGATTGTTTCATTCTCAGAAGTGCTGTGCTGCTGCTTGAAAAGAAAATATAAACCGAGCTTCTGCATGCTAAAATATCCCATGGTTTCCAAGGTCTCATATTTTCTTGTGTGGTATGAAAATCCCACAAATCCCACTGAGCTTAGTTCAGGCCATAGGCACACCCTCGCTAGCAAGGGCAAACAGGTCTTCTGGAAGCCTATGAGGTATCCCAGTGTGCTGCACAGTCTTGTGGCTGGCTCTTGGATTTTCACTGGAGAAAACTGGACTAGCATAGGAGTGGAGTGATTTGAACATCACATCTCTTTTTCCTCTCAGCTTATTCAGCAGATGGTCTACAAAAGCAAACAAAAGAGCAATCCCTGCCTGCACCATGCATGTTCCTAAATAATGCTGAAGCCCTGTTAGGGTCCCATTGCCTCTATCTTCAGCTGGGAGGCTTCTGCTCCTTCCTCTCTCCCCTCTGCTTTATAAATTTTTCAGAGCAAGAACTATCCTTAACTATATTTGTATAGCAATTCCTACAACAGGGTTCAGATCTGGTCAATGCCTCTAATTACTACCCCAACACTATTATTATTTAATCTGCAGAGACCTCATGATCCCTTTTGGGATGGCATATTTTTAATGCCCATGACCATTGCCAGGATATTGTTTCATTTTAGCTCCCCACATCAGATTCAGAGAATGATAAAACTGCCTTCATTCCTCTGTGATGCTGACCCATCCCATGTCCTCACCTAAACTCCTGCTATTGCTTTCTCTGTCCCACTTTCCCCACCCCTCCCATCCCCAAGGAGCAGGTTGAGGAGAGTGCCATCACCTCTGGAACTCGCAGATTAAAAGGCAAAAAATTGACAGTAAACTGCCAATGGCTCATTTACTGTTGACGGTGAGTCAATCAAAATCCTGCTTTCCCACTGCTTCCTGGCTTTCCCATCTGTGTGAATTCATGACCCGATTTCTGATGTGTTCCACACTGTTACTTTTTTCCCCTCAGAGTTTAATTGGTTCTGTTTCACATTTGGGTGCTGAAAAATTGACAGAAGCTGCACAATTCCCTCCAGCAATGGATCCTATTTATATTGCTGTAAACTACGTTTTGCAGTGATATGATTAGTAATAAAAGGGAGAAAATTAAACAGGAATTAGTATCTCTTTGTATAAAATCTGGTTATCAACCAAGTTTTACTCTAAGGGTCACAAGAAATGTTAACATTGTTAAAGGCTCACCACACCATAAGGAAGACATCGAGTCCTAACATACAGGGCATACTGAGAGCAGAACAACAGCAACTTGCCTTACACCAGACATAGCATTTATCCAAATAAATGTCTGTTTCAGGACTGAGCATTCTCAGCCATAGCACACACAGAAGGAAGGAGAGCAGGAGGAGGAAAGTCTCTTTCCAGAAAAGTCAACCTGTCCGTTTCTTATGTTCTCACAGAGGACATCTGGCCCTTTCCCCACAGCAGAAGTGCTAAGGTAACAGCATGTGTGAGGAAGCTCTGGAAAGGACTGAGAAAGAGCTGTGAATCCACAGCGCATGGAGAAAGCTGTCCCTGGACTGCTTGAGTGCTACGGCACAAGCGGGGCCAGGCTCCAAATCTCCAGCAGCCACCCCGAGGATATGGCACTGATGCAGAGACTCCAGCCAAACACACTCAGAACATGCTCCTTGAAAGGCAGAGAGAAGATTGTGGCAGCAAAGTTGCTGTGCTGTGAATATCTAAGGATGTCAATAAGGGTAGTATCTCTTAGAATACCAATCAGTATAGCTGGGAAAGAAAAAAAAAAGGCTTTTGGGCACATAAGTCCATCTTGAATGACATTTCAACCCTCTCCTTCTCATAGGGTTTGAAATAGACCCATTTCTTCTTTGTCAGGAAAGTGCCCATGATCTTTTTGTCAATACAATTTTTGCCTTGAAAACACATCTGAACCTATGTGCTGAACACTATACGTTCAGTAAATAAGAACTGATACATAAAATTATCAAATGTTTTATTTACTAAAACATATTCATAGTGCATAAAATACTTGATAATAATTTTGATATCATTTTCAGAAGTATTTTAATTTTTAACAAGTCAACTGAAATGACATGGAAAGATTCATAATAAACAGGAAGCTCAATAAAACATGATGGGCTGATGTTTTGTAGAAGGCTCTTCTTTTTGTATAAGTCATTTTGCCTGGGAAACCTTTGCACAAGGTGCTCTTGACCTACTGTACTGAGATAAACTCACTGTGAGAGCAATTGTCAGAGCTTGACTCAGCCTTTCCCACAGCCAGTATTGACTGACTGATACAATTAATCCTTATGAGGTCGCTGCAAAATCCTGGACTCTGCTGAGCTGCATTGTAGGACTGGGCCTATAATAGAAACTCAGTCCTCCAACCTTTCAAATGTCATTCGGCTTTTCCCATATAAGTGGCGACACTTATGAGCAGAGCAAATGTCCTTTTTTTTGTAGGCTGAAGTTTATTTTGTCATGTAATAGACCATCATGTGCAGCTGGATAATAAGCAACATGGCAAGACCTGGTGGCAAGACCTGCTATCAAGACCTGCTGCTCAGTCAGCATGGTACCAGACTTAGGCAGCTTGAATGAGGATGTCCTTATTATGGCCAAGCCAGACAAAAGCTCTCTGCAGAGGACACAGCAGGGCTCTGGCAGTGGTGAATGCTGGGGAGACAAGGTTCGACTGGCACCCAACTATAGCATACCATAGGGATGCTATCAACTTCTGCGTAACAACAAGCATAAGCTTGGAGACACCTTGGTAAGTGAGCAGTGGAATGGTTCTTCCCATTTTCCCAGAAGATGCAACAAAGTCAAATAAAAAAATGAAGAATTTTTTTCCAGAACACATTCCTTTTCCTGTGAGCAATTAATGTTCCTCACAAACCAACTGGCGCACAACTCCCTGTCCTTTTTCTTTCCACGGCTAAAGAGAATCTCTTAGCTGCTTCCTCTTCTACCTAGTCTCCATGAACGAGGAAACTGTTCAGCAAGTCCTGTGTTTCCAGCACTGGAATGGCTGTTTTATCGCTCTGATCAGTTTATTAAGAAACATCCTTATCCAGAATCCCTCTGCTAATAAACTGCAATGCAATGCTAATACACCACCTAGTTCTCTCCAGAAGGCAGCTGCTCCCAGAGGGGAAGAAGAAGTAGATTTATTCTGCCACCCATGGCACATCCCTGCAGGAAATTTGGATACTGTTATCATTCTATCAATCAGACTTTTTTTAGCTTTCTTTACAGCCAGCATTTGCTGTGTCATGATGTTTGTGCATGGATGTATGACTGTGCACATGTCTGCATGGGTCTGTAACAGGCAGACACAGTGATATGCCTAGGAGCTGCTGCATGTCACGATGGTGACATATGAAAGCACAGTTGCTCTGCCTAGAGCAGTTTTGCTCCTCCCTGTTTCAGCTCCAACGATCTTAATACAAGTAGGTATATAGCAGTCTCCTCGCTTCATTGCCCAGTAACATAACACGTCTCTCCAACATCCTGAATACAATTTCATTCCCAAATGTAGAGATGGACATTCTCATTTACCTTCGACAGATGGGATCTGAGCTGTCTGTGAAGACTTTTTTTTTTCCCCCTCCAGAAAAGAAGCAATGTTACCCACATTGACCCAGCTGCAGATGGATCAGGTGGGAATGGGATGAAGAGTCTTGTATGGTTTGGTAGAAAATCAGCACAGACCAGCATGACTCTGCAAATAGTGGTATCTAGCTTACGATTCAAAGGCATGTATGTAAAGAACTGACAGCATCACTCCAGTTACTAACAGGCAGATCTTTCCATTAAACTTACATTAAATGTTCTGTGAAAGACAGTGAAGTCAGGTCCTGTACAGGAAAATGAGTCCATTAGTAAATTATCTGGTCTTTGGTTCAAATGAAGTCTTTTGTTTTTAAACCAGAGGTTCTGGTTTCATTCTCCTCGGATGATGACCTGGCCAGGGAATGTCACTACAAATAGACCACCAAGAGTGAATCCTAAAGATGACTCCTCTAGGACAGTGAGACAACATAGTGCAGTAAAGTTTAGAAAGCTTGCAGTGACATTACCCAAGGAATGCCAGCTCAAAGCACACAGGCAGCACTTCAGTCTTCGCTGCATTCAACCTGGTGCCAACTGTACTAAGAAAAGAGTATTTTGTCTATCAGATTTTGTGACAGGACTCGTGGAAATTGGATTGAAACCCAGCAATTCAGGCAGCTTATAGTTATAGCCCAGGAAATAAAAAATCAGAGGTTCAGAGGATTTAGAAATGAAGGGTAAGAAAGAAGATCTAACACTGTCTTTCAAGAGCTACAGATTTCCCCCCACTCCCTTTCTAAAGGCAAACCCCTACAGCTAAGCCAAAAGCAATTAAATGGTTGCACATGCTGATGCACAGAACTTTTTGCCCTTCTACAAGGGCAAATATTACACTTTTCTCTAGAAGCATCTCTCTGATCTTGCAAGCTTCTCTAGAAGCTCAGGTGTGTTGGTGCACCATTTTCTGTTACCTTATTACCTCTCCTTCCTGATATATTCTGATGCACAGGTATGTGGATGGCACAGTTTTGACTTTTCAAGGGCTACAGTGGCACTGCATATAACCCCCGAGTTGTGAAGAGGTAATGTCACCTCTTCAAAAGATTAGTCTCAGATTGGCAGCTTCTGGCATTTGTTAAATTTGTACTATTGTTTCAGAACTTGATTTTTTTTTAAATTCAGAGCTGAGATCCTGGAAGCTACTCATTCATGCATCCAAAAACTCCATTTGGGTTTTAATGCCCTATCAGGGATGCATATTCTTAACTCTGGAAACAATGCAGTCTAACAGAGAAGAAACTTATCTGCAGAAAAAAGCAAGCTGCCAGTAAAATTCACAGGTGTTTCCAAGATTCCCTCTGTGAATTTGGGCAAGTAACTTCATCTACTCTGCTTTTATTTCACTGTTTTTGAAATGGAGGCAATACTTCACCATGTTGTTTTAAAGGTAACATTCACAAATGACTGATGTGTGCAATAAACCATGATTGAGTTGCAGAAAACTGACTGAAGACCCAGCATAAGTCTGCTAATTAATCTGGTCCAGCTTTTGCCAATGCAAGATTTCCCTGTACACTGTATTTATTTTTTTCAGTCCTGTACAAAAAAAGACAGATACTCTTTAAACATCTGATAAACCAATGGGTACTGGAAGTGATTCTTAGAGGCAAAGAGTAGGAACTAGGACTCCTGGGTTCTGTTTTCAGTTCTGCCGCTTACTCACTATTTGACTATGGACAAAGCACCTACCCTCCCCACACTTCATTTCATTAAAAACAGATCAAGAGGGTATTGCAAGGTTATTATTTTTCTAATTACCCCAGAGTCCTTGCATGAAAGGCCTTTCAGGAAGGAGATTTCTACAGAAAATAGTAATCCATCACTTAGTTGCCAAGAAATTACAAAACTCTGCAGACTGAACCATGAACAAGCTGTGTCACTGAAGCTTATTTCTACTTCTATGTGACAAACACCTGAGCAAATCAGCTGTGGGAGTAAACATAATCAAGGGTTATTAGTTAATAAGTACTAATCTCCCACAAACACTTGTATACTAAAGCAAGCATCTTCAAAACACAGGCTCCATTGCAAAAGGAATTTTGCTCAACTAAATTTTGTTTTTTCTTGCCTACTGCCCAGCAACTTTCAGTTGGTATTTGAGTATGTGCTAGAAAATACACCCCAGGACTTTCTGTAAAATCAAAATTCCTTTTGTTTGTGTCAATTGCTCCACCACTGTTCAGAAGCAATGGTAGGTTTTGATCTGCTTGGATGACATCACTCATATGATTAGTGCTGCTCAGTTTGCTGTCACCCGCCCATGACAGGCTGAGTGCAGTGTCGCTATCACACAGGCCTTGGCAGAGAATGTGGCATAGGTAGTTCTTGTACCAGAATGCCACATGCTGCAAGTCACTCGTGCCTGTCCCATACACCACACTTCACTGTGTCCTCATTTGTGGAACCATGTTGTTCCACAACAACATGACTAACCTGTATCTTTTCAGTGATATGTTTTACACTATGGACCTCTGAAAAACCATACTGGCAGAGGCGATTGTGTACTGCACAGCCTTGGCATACAGTGATTCTAGGTGTGAATGGCATTTACGTTTTCCAACACTGAACAGAACTGGAATAGAAAATGCTCAGCACTATGGACATTCCATTTAGGTGACAACTTTCCTGACATGTATGTCCTTTCCTTCCCCAGTCCCCTAAAGCAATGACCCGATGAGCCAGTTCTGCATATAATGTCCCCACTGTCTGTGCAGTACGTTGTCAGTACACCAAATGGTCTGTGTGAGTGGGGAGGATGCCATGTTAAAACTTTTAAGTTGGTTGCTTTGTCCTGTTAAACAACTACTGCTCTTTACCTTGTATTGGGATGCATTCAACTACGACAGCTGTGCTGAGTCCTTTAGGGTGTAAGATACTGTACAGAAAAATGCTACAACCATTAGCCAGTACACTTTCATTTACTTCTAAGAATCTACAGTATCAAAGACACCTACTATCAAACCCAAGAAGAGCAAAGGGGCAGTTAAGTGCCAGAGGGCTAGGGAGGCTCAGGGTAGATGTTATGAAATCTGGGTTGAAATTTTCAAAGTAATCTGAGGAACTGCAATGTACACTGAAATCTCATTCTTGAGCATCTCCTCCCAGTCTTCTGATGCTTTGTGCTTCTGGGATATTCAGTGTCTAAAGGGAGAGTATTTCCTCACCTTTGTTCGCTACTTTGAGAACTATTTGTACAAATAGGATTTTACAAATTATTACTGGAATGGCAGGTTCAATAAGCACTGAAACACCTGCCTTTTTTACAGAGTCTGTGGTCTCACTGAAGCTGACAGGACTACTCACATGCCTCAAGTCAAACACACACCTAAGTAGCTATTATGGGAAGTCCCACCACAACTGAAGATTGTGTAAGTGATGAAGTCACCCCTGACCTCTGTGTCTCAGGCTGAAATACTCAGTTTCCAACAACTGTGGGTATTTTGGGAATTAACTCATCTAGCATCAAATGGATTTCATTATCTTTCCACAAAATAAGATGATGCTAGTGGGCAGTGATTGTAATGCCATTTACCAGTATTAGTTTACGTTCATGTGAAAATCTTGTGGATTACAGTAAAGCAGAATTTGTCAGAATTGCAGAGAAGCTGGGGACTTCTGCTTTTGATTTCTGATCACAGCTCTACCTTCCTCCGCCAAGAAAATAGAAAATGATTAGTCATGTAGTGCCTATTGATTTAGTAGTCTTCATTTTAAAAATTATGTTTCCCAGTATTGTTCTTTTTTTATTATTATTACTGAAGCAAATTGTAACACACTGAATTGGAAATTGGTTAACTCCTTCCTATCTCTGCTTTTATAGCTCATTTTCTCTCTGATTGAACTCTGAAAAGCCATAAACTGAGAACTGTTTTCTCTAAACATAGGAAATAAAAGACAGGCTTCATAAGAACATGTCATGCTCAGGTTACTTGTGCCTCTTTCATTCTCACCGTTCACTGTAATTGCTCCCCTTCCTTCCCAACTCTTTTATCATAACTTTTCCATGAGAATATCTATTAACAGAAGTTAACTGCTGATAGTGAGGTGATTTGGCTAAACTGTCACATGAAAAATGTGTTCTATTCCTGTGACAAGGAGTGGAATAACAGCCTGGTTTGTCCCCTGGATCGGAGAGGCACTAGCTAATCTCACAATGTTGCTCCCCCTCCTCTACAGTGACCCTCTAGATTTTCAGGCAGTATTGGGATAAAGCACAAAAGGAAGCCTCAGTCTGCCTTCTATGGATGTATAATGATTTCCAGGGAGGCAGGCTCTCAAAAAGGAGACAACATCACTGAAAGAGAAGAGAGAAAGTCTGTAAAGGTCCCCACCAACAAAAAAAAAAAAGGGGGGGGGGGAGTGATGCGAACAACAGATGGATCTCCTAGGTCATGAAATCCATTCCCTCGAATTGTAAGTAATATGTCATATAAATCTTAAAGTCCTTTGAGTACCACCCCAGAAACCACTGCATTATTCCCCCTTGAATGATCTCTGTAGTGTCCCTTTCCTGAAATAACAACAACAATCAGGTAGCTAAGAGTATTTGGATGGGAAAAATTCAGGACAATAGGATGGCTAATTTGGGCTTTGTATTGGGACAGAACTTGGAAAGGTAAAAAGAAAATAACCTTTGTGGAACTAATATGTGCTTGGAGCTTAAAAGATAGTGGGAGACATGTAGATTTACTCATGGATTCTTGAGGCAAGAGGATGCAAGTGCAATCCATCTTGGACTGAAGCAGTGGCAGATGCTGCCCGGAAGAAAGGAGTGCTCTCCTGCTAGAACTCCACATAAAAAATCTGAGTAATTACTACTGAGACAAAGCGAGTTGGTATGGATGGAAAAGGGCTTCCAACCAACTTCATAAGAGTGAGAAGACTGTTGTTCCAGTCAGAGATATAGGACTTTGGCAAGCTTAGAGGTAAACTCTAAGAACTGCAAAGTGTGGCAGAGAAATAGTAAGATGAGGGGTTTGGTTGTGTTTGTGTGTTGAGCTTCCAATAAAACCAGACTCCAAGAAGGATGAAGGAGCAGAAACCTACAGAATGAATACTGTGCTCACTCAGTGCACCTTGCAGGAGTTGAAACAGTTCACCAACAGGTATTAGATTGCAGTCATTGTCCTGGATATTCGTTCAAAGCTTTACTAAGCTGTTTTTATTCTTTTCAGCCTTTGCCCAGTGACCTTCATTTAGGCTTTTTAACGGACAAGGCTGGGACAGTCAGGCATATATCCCCTAACTGGTAAAGATAAATAGATTCATAGAATTGTTAGGTCTGAATTGTGTCCACAGCATGTGTGCTCTAAAGATATACAGTTTAGCTCAGCCAGAAGTTATGGGCTTGAAACAGGAATTTCTGGGTGAAATTCGCTGGCCTGTGCCACGCAACAAGCCAGACTCAATGATCTAATAGATACTTCTGGCTTTAAAATCTATGAATCTATGAAAAAAAAAGCCATCTGTTCTATGCTTTGCTTTTTCTGCAAGCCCATTATCTCTCCAGGCTATCTATATTCAGCTTTCAGCAGCCTCAGGCTTGAAGAGTTTTAGTGATTATAATTCTACCACCATTTTGCACCTCCAAAGCTTTTGCAGGGAGGCCTCCAGGAACTGGAGCTAGACAAAGTCCAGTTGCAATTCCAGTTTACCAGTTAAATTGTAGACTGACTGATTGCAATGGTATCTGTCATCAGCATAGAACAACAGACACAGCTGGCTCCCGAGAACAAGCCGACATGGAAACTTGTGTCACTAATAGCTAGAAATGGCTTCAGAACTGAGAGGTCTTAACAGCAGTCTCAGGCTGTCACTTCTTCCATTTTTATTTATATATCGTGCTTTTAATTAAGTAGGCTTCCAGTTCACCAGCACCTTAATAACCACCCTGCTATCCATGCCCTGTACCTCCTTCTTGATAACCTTGAGTCAGATTCTTACTTAAACCAGTGACATTTCATTGCCTGCAATGGGGCTACTTGAAATTTGCATAGACCTAAGGGGAGAATCCTGGCCCACTTCTCCTAGTCCCTCTTTCACCCTCACAAATGCTCATTTGTTATTATTTTTGTAAGGTTCTAATTTAACCAAGCCATAGTTTCCTCTACCTCTGGAATCAATATTTTCTCTGTCTTTTGACACTTTTTTTAATTTTATTTTTACATGCGGTCTCCAAAAGGGTATAATTTACAGTTAATACCATGCAATCAAAGACAATGGCAGGATTCCTGTGAGCAGAGCAATCCTGGCTTCCTAATCATGGCTCTCATGCTCTACAGAAGAATTACAATCCTGCTCAAGGAACAGCAAATACCTGTTCCCACAAACACATGCAGCTTAGTATTTTAAAGTTGTATTGAATGAGGAAAATCTATGCCTCTCTTTGCTCAGAAGGACATGACTACTTAAAGTCTAACCACCCCTTCGGAAAGGCACCACGAGAAAAGAAGATTCCCCAGCTGCGCACGGCATAGCCCGTACTGTATTTTTGCATGTCATTTGTGTTCAGAAAGGATACTTTAAGTGTGCAAGGTCATTTTCAGCACCATTTTGTGACAAAGTTCAGCCATGTAGTGACTTCAGTGGGGTCCTGCCTTGCTAGGAACTGATGCAAGATGACTAAATTCACATCTCATAGTCTGCTGATAATCATTATACCCAGCAGAGTAGTAACACCAAGTGTACTTCCTGCTATATTTTCCACACTCAGAAGATGAGTCCCACATAATAGCTCTGACTTAAAGAAAACAAAAGCAGAGAAGTAATGTAAGGGCTGCTTTGGTTTGAGGTGATTCTGCAGGACTCAAATAAAGGGCAAGCACTGTGACTTTTGGTGGAAGTGAGAGGAACCCAGAGGAATCTGCACTAAGACCAAGATGAACAGAACACACAACTTCAAACTCACGTGTTAGGGCACCCCTAAAATACACAGGTACACGTGGAAGGCCATTAGCATCTCCGCTGCTGGAGAGGATGAAAGAGTTGAGCTTTCAATTTTGGTGAAAGGAACCTGGGTACATCATGGTACTGATGCATTTTGTTCTGCATTACTCTCTCTTAAGCACTGTCTTTCCCTACTTGCAATGGCTTTGTTGGAGGACAATTACCTTTACTAAATGAAAATGACCAGAATGTGTCAAGTGTCAAGTAAAAAGCAATATAGAAAGCAGCCAGCAATAAAGGACTATAGGGTACAGAACAGTCCAGTTCTTCACCGTTCACGAGGATAAATACAATTAATCTCCTGCTGCAGCAACAGCTATTCCACTAGTTGTGGAGTGGAGAGTACCAGTGATCTTACTCTTCTACAGGATGAGTCGAAATGGAACAACATCAGGGCACAACATGAGAGTGGTTTGCTCGACATTTGAGGGCTTACGTACGTTCATTTGGCAAATGGCTGAAGTAGTGTGAGAGGCTTCTACTCCCAAGCTGTTTGTCACCCTCCCTCTGCCAAAGGAGGCAAGGTCTGTAGCAGGATCGGTGGGAGCTGCTTAGTCTGCTTCAGAGCAGCAGAGCAGTGACTTTGTACGCTTCAGGCAGCTCTTAGGCAAAACTGCTGGACTTTGCCCTGTAAGCTTCAGTGGCAGTAATCCTTAGAAAAGGAATCATAAAGACAAGCTGGAACAACTTTAATATCTTATTTTCTTCACTCATTTACTAAGTCAACTTGTGTCAAAATGAGTGTTAGCACATTTGGGGGAGTTTCTCTTCACACATTCTGAACTCTCTTACTGCAACCGGTCTTTTCTCAATGAAAACAAAGTTTTTGAATCTTCATTTGCAGTTTTCCAGAAGTACGAGATGCCATGCCTTTATCAGTGTCCCAGTAAGAAGAGAAAGTCTATTTACTTTGACTCCCACTAAATATAATATGACCTAAAATCAGGCAGCTCCTTAGATTTTCCTTTTTATGTTCTCATAGGAATTTATAGAGAAAACAGAGTTCTACACATCAGAACAGACTGTTCTCCTACAGCATCTCACTAAATGACTGTCAGGAAAAAACAAAACCTCTGTCCCACCTCAGAAGAGGCTGTCAAGCAATGAAGATGCGCTAGCTATTTCTTCTAGTCTTACTGTTGTGTCCCAAACTGTCTCAAGAAGTGTTTACATCACAAATTGTTGAGAATTGGGAGAATATACCAAGAGAAAGATCAGTTGGTACATGTCCTGTTTCCTGCATTGTTCTCTAGCAATTTGCTACAGACTACTGTCAGAGAAGAACCAGTACCAAACACACACAGAAGTCACATTAGGTAACACAAGGGAGATGTAAATAAATTGCAGAGAATCCAGAAAAGGTGCAGCAGAGTTGATGCAAAAATTCAGAGCTACTGGCTTTGATATGAGTTTCAGGGAATGGAAGAATGTATTTCTGAGAAGGGCAACCCAGGGAGAGGGGATAATGCTTAGTATATAGTGCATTCAAGAGGAATTGAAGGGGAATGAAGGCATGGCCAACAGTGTATCCATGTGCTGCAGACAGGCAATTACTCTATAAATCACAGCTAAAGGAGACCTTTACTAGCCAGCACTAACCACAGTCCCTTACCTTCTCTAAGGGTTAGCCACTGTGATCACACGCAAAGCTAGAGATTTGGCAAGGCAAAAATTGGTACGCTAAGTACTGAGACAGATAGGCCAGCATCAGCACTAACCCTCAAGACCACAGGTCCCTGAAAAAGTAGGGGCATTTCTGCTGACTGAAGGTGCCTTGAGGGGACAAGTTCTAAAATTGATGCAGATTATATGATGGGATACCTGACCTGAAGGGGGGTGGCCACAAGGGCATGATGAGCTGTTCCTGAGAAGCGCGGGCTAAACCACTTATCATGATGGTTTCATTGCAGGGAACAGTCATGCACTATTAGTGCTGAAAGATTTCCCAGCCCTAACGGCTAGGATTTTAAGAATCTATTTAACTTTGATAGTCTATAGCCCATCACTGGGAGTCTGCTTAAAGGTGTGATTGCTCTTCTTTGTATTGGAATTGCTGACAGATCCTTAACTATTATGGCACTTACCAGCAGTAACCCATTTAACTAGAAAGAGGAGAGCATAAATGGCTTGTGCTGTTTGAATTTGATTTACCCAGCAGCAGAAAAGTTCCATGTATAGATCCTTGCCACACTATCCAGACCAAGAGTCTGCCCTGCTCTTTGTATACCAATATACTATGAAGTTAGAAAATGCATTATCCTGGAGGAAGGATGCTACGCTGATGGGAATTTTGGTGCTGGTTGTTTTTGAACTGCAATATGTGGCATTGTAATTCTGTGTCAGTGATTTAAATGCACCGATAGAGTTGGTGACAGCTTAAATGGCTCCAGCCCCCAGCCTTCCCTCACCCCTCCTCCCTGCCTGCAGTTCGTCTCTCTTAGGGATGGAAGGCTGACAAGTTCTGTGGAGGAACAATGGAGAGTGGGAGAGTAGGTGGAGAGACCGGTAATTGTTTAGGGTGGGGTTTTTCTAGTGTTGTTTTAAAATATGAGCAAGTATGGAGGCATTCCACCTTCTTTTTTCGTGCTGAAGTGCAACTAACTGTGAACCCAGAAGAGGCTGACTGCACGGCCATGCACCTTATTGCCCCTGCCCCCGTAGTGGGAGCAATGAAGAGAAAGAGAGAAGGCGACTGAGTGGCCCTACAGGCTGCTTTCATCACCCTGTACTTGCTCTGCAGTAACAGGCTTCTGACAGCAGACAGCCATCTCTCTAAATCAATCATCTGCTTTCTTGTTCTTTATTCCCCACCCACCTCCTGCTCGTACACAGCAGTGCCCAGCACACTGCACGGCAAAAGACCTTCAGATGCTGGCTTTCCCCTCCTGTATTACTGAAGGTTAGCCAGGTGTGCTGCTCTGTCTGCTTGTTCAGGGTCACTCAAAGGGATGTGATGGGTCACTACCTGGATCCTTAGGAAGGCTGAAAGACAAAGTGGACAACTGCAAGCGCAGGTGATGAAAATAATCATTGCTTCTTATAAGATGCTTACAATGAAGGCTGTCACTCAAACGCCGGAGGAGCAAGAAGACAAGTCAAGGCTGAAAAAATACAGATACAGAACACACACACACACTCTGCAGGGCTGAACCCTACTGGGAAATAAGGTATCAAAGCATCTTGTTATCACTGCCACCCCTTTTAATAACATCAGTGACTTCAGGTAGAACCTCAGCAACTCTGGAATGGTCTAAAAATACTGAGTGACGGATGGTGTAGTACCACGCTCCTAATTTACATTTGTTAGAAGCAAACATCCACAACTCACTGAGAGTAAATATGAGATGCTGTCATCCCTAACTGGTGGGAATAAAAAATTTATTACCCTGCTCTTTATCATGTGCCCTGACTCTATTTACACTTTTTCTCTCTCATGCATGCTGATATAGATATAATGGAAATGGAAAGGGTATGGAAAGGATATCCATCAGACAGAGGAAAAGTCAGTGACTCAGGTTAATCTTGTATCTTGAAAAAGTCAGTGGTAGGTGTGTTTACATTGGACACCTAGACTTCAGCACTTCACGAGGTCACTCCTAGCACAAGTTACATACTCAACTTCTTTGTTTTAGACAGGTAACTATACAGGTATGGGATGAAAAAAAGATACCTTCTGTAAGACAGATGTAGGAGACTTATGAGTCTGCCACTGTAAGCAGTAGCAGATTTCGAAAGCTCAGATTCATTGCATTCAACTTCAGCTACTTAAATGCAACATCTGAGATGGAAACCTTATCATGCTAGGCTCCCTCTGCAGTAAGGGGAGTGTAAAGCAGATCTTTAATAGCCTCTTTCTTTCCATGGACCATATAAAGAACCTAGGACAGCTACGTTCTGAGTTGAAGCACCTCAGGTAAGTGGCTAAAGTTAGGTGAGATGAATCTAGATCAGTATTCCCAGATTTCACCTTGCAGGCTACCCTCGCTCCATCACTTCTGACAAACAGATTCTCCCCTCTGGTTAGCCCACAGTGCCAAAGCCCACTGCACATTCACTATATTTACAAGCAAGTTCCTTCATATTCCTTAACCTTAGGAGAAATTCTCCATAAAAATCCAAAAAGGCACATAATTTTCCCTCAAATCCCTTCTTTTTCAAACTCTAGGTTGTCAAGCAGTTTAGGCTGCTGGAATGGGGTGACAGCTGTTGACTAATTCTGTATGAGGAACAGTGGGTAGGTTAGGGATTTGTGCCCTTAGTGGAGGGACAGCAATGACTGCCAATAGAGGGAGGAAGGGCTCAGAAGCTCAACAGAATGGATAATGTGGTCAGGGAAAATTCTCAGCAGAGGATAACGTGGGGAGGCTCTGTGGGGTTGAAGGAAGGGAGCACACAGCTGACGAGGGCTGCTGCTTTTGCACCATGGATAAGTTAGGGTTACCAACTGCTGCAGACTGAGGGTTTGGCACCTGGCATGTGGAGCGGGGTGGGAGTCTGGCCAGCCCCTGCCCAGCCATAGCTCTGGGGCTAGAAGAGCTGTATGAAGAAAGCTCTGCCAAACCACCTTAATGAAAAGACTGAAATTAGTGACACTCCCAGCTGCTTGTTTAAAATGACAATGTTTTTATTAGTGCTAAAATAGAATGGGAAAGAGAAGGAGTGTTGTGTAAAGTGTGTGCTGGCCTTTGTGCCTGCTGCTGGGGGTGTGATCAACAACACCAGCTGGCAGCTCTTTGGTTAAGAAAAAAAAATAATACAGTCCTGGAGAATGCAATGTGAACAAGAGCAAGCAGAGCACTCAGCGCAGGAAAAACAGCTGGCGAGGGACCCAGGCTGTCAAGGCACAAATTGCAGTCAAAGCTAATAAGAATTTCCTCCTAATGCACAGGAAGTTCTCTGCATCACTCCAGCTTCCCCACACACTCCTTCTTGGCCTCCCACCATCCTGCTTTTGCTAGTGCAAAAGCAGATACCTGTAGATTGAAAATTTTGAGAGACATGCTGCCTATGCACACCTTGGCCTGGAACACAACCATGGGCTGAGGAGTGGAGAGTGGGCTCTGGCACACACTGCAGGTTTGCAAGTTTGGTGGTTCATGCAAGGTTTGGGACTTGGGAACTAGTGTCCTGGGAAAACAGCTCGTAGACCAGAAAAATGTACATGGTCCTGTCCTACAGACCCCCACTGCCATGGCAGCCTCAGGCTCCCATCCAGCTCTGCAAACGTATTTCACACACTCACAGCTCCACCTGTCATTTCCGTCCTGCAATCTGATGCAGCTCAGCTCATTTCACTCAGTTCTGCCCTGAAGCTTCCCCTGTTTTCCAGTTCTGCACCACATAGATGATGTAAATCCAGTTCCTCCCCGCAACACCCTCAAGTGTTCTAGCAGTCATTTTATTTTGATCAAAATCAGTCAGCTATGGCCAAAATATATGTTGTGTTGTTTGCAGTACACCTGTACTGATGCATTCACAGCATATTTATCACCAAAGAAGATGAGCGATTTTTTCTCCCTTTGATTTGAGCTACTAATTAAACCTATTTTTATAGAGATTGAGGGCATTCAAAGCCTAAAGACCATCTTTGTTTCTTAAAGCCAACAAGGTAAGACAGAAGCAGGCTGTAGAAAGAGTTCATTAGCTTGGGAATAAACCCCTTCTCTGACACCGACCTGCTCTATGACTTTGAGCATCTTACTTTACCATGCGTGACAAATACCAATTAACTTGCTGCATACGCCACTAAGAAGTTGTTAGCATATACTGTGATGAGAAATGAAATTCGAGAACTTTGAAAAAATAAGCTGGGAGGTCAGATCTGGGCTAGAGTGCCCACATGTATCTTTAACTGAGTGATAACTCAGACTTTGAAAGAAAAAAGGTGAGTTTAAAAAAATTAAATCAAGAAATAATTGTGCAGCCTTTAGCTCTAGATAATGGCAGCGTGAGAATGGGATAATTAAATGATTGATACGATTTCAGAAAGAAAACACACTTTTCCTGGGCATGCACAAGGTTATCTGTGTCATTTAATTAACCTGCATGCAGGAGAGGAATTCTCTGCTGTTATCTCTTGATCCCAGTCCTGTGATGTCTGCTGGGGGTTATTTTTTGTTTTTGTTTTCAGAGCTAGCTTGTGGTTTGGTTGTGTTTTTTTTTTTTCCCCTAGGGATGAGCAAGAGCTGAAGAGATTGCTACAAAACAGAAAAGAAATATCTTTTAAAGATTCTTTAGAACGGTACGAACTGGGGAATGCTTTATATCAGTTGTCTTGTGTGGTATACTGATGAGGTTACTGCCTCAGTTCCTTTCCTGTTTTGGGGAAACAATGTAATTTTGCTAGCTCAGCACTGCAGGTAAGGGGGAAGAGCAAGCAGTGCACTCCCCTCTCATGTCCATGATTTAAGTGAGCACAGGCTTCCCCTACTGCCTCTTGCCTATTAACTGTGGGAGTCCTCTCATCACCAGCAATCTGCTTCAGCCATTGCTATGTTCCTTGGTTTCAGCCCTCTCCTACCTAACTCCTCACCCTGCAGCCATTCCTTTGCCCCAGCACTATCCCTGAACAGATCTGTGCTTCTCTCTGGAAACAAGCTCCACTCTTCCCTGCAGACTGCACCTCTCTTTTCCAGCTGCCCCTCTATCAGGCTTTAGTTTTATTTGTTCTTGACTTCCAATATGCAAACAGAGCTGTGCCTATTTACAGAGAGAAATATGGGAGTCTCTAGGGAGAGAACCAGACAAGCAGGGAGCTGAGGAAAGGACCCTAATGTGCAGGTCTGGGACACTGGCCAAGGCATCAGTCTTCCAGTGAAGTATATCAAAATTCAGAATAGTCCCAGCCAACAGCACGGCTTCTTTGCTGTCATCCTTAGCAGAGATGCCAATGAATACCTCAGCCATGAAGTCTCAGCTTCCTTCTATCTCCCCTGCACATGATAGAGGCTTGGCTATAAGGTGGCACTGGGTGTCAGAAACCTACTCCTACAGTATTTGTTCTGTCCAAAACTCTCACCAGCCCAATATTTACATACAAGAAAGACACGGATCTCAGGGATTGCTGCAAGAGTGGAAGGCTCTGCTCAATCTTTGCTTTCAAATTCGGTCTTTCTATAACACATCCCAAGCCATGCATGCTACAAGCCAGCACTTCTATTGAAGATGTTAAGTAGCAATATAAATCATGAGAGCGATGAGTCTATATATAGCAGACAGGCATGTATAGGGGGAAAGGGAGTAAAAGAAAGGGAGCAGATAGACAGATAGATATGTGCTGTAGAAATGTTTCGTAGAAGCTTTTGATGGTGCTCTTCTATACTTGTCAGGAAAAACAGGAATATATCTGAAAGCTCACATATAAAAGACTCTCTCTCCTTAAAATTCATCTCTCTGTCTTCCTGTTAGGTGTCTACAAACAGACTCAGTGGCATCATGTATTTTTATACCATCTGACATTGGTGCATCAGCCCTCTAACCAAGCCACAGAAATCAAAGCTTGCTTCTGCAAAGCCTTATTCACAGTAAAGGGAGACGGAGATCTGTTTAAAAGAAGTGATCCCTCCAATCTGGTCTGAATAGCAAGGCAGTTCTGGACTGAGAATTGGCAGGGCATGGGGCTGTTGAGCTCATGTTTGTGAACTTCTGTTCTTATTTTGAGATTTTTGCATTGTCTAAGCTTGCTGGTACTTGCTTTGTGCCAGTACAGCAACAGTGATGCAACCCTATTGGACGTGGTCATCAAGGCTTCGAGGAATGGCAGTACTAGAAACAGTTTTCAATGTTAAAACATAAAAATTTGATACTATATAGTACACGTTCATTCTGGGAACTCTTCCTTCATCAAATGACTGCTTGTAATGGCAAACTAAAATCAGATTACTGAAATGGTTATCATCCCCACCCAATTGCAAAGTCATTCTACCTTAACATGCCAGGCTGAAAACTGTGGTGGCTCAGGAGCTGACTCACAAGCAGATCAGACACCACCCATGCCTTGAGGGCAGTAGTGTCAGTCAGAGGAGAAGGGAAGAAAGACAGGAGAGGTAACCACATAAAGCTGACTGACCTTAATCTAGCACAGTTCCGTCACACCCTTCAGGAAAACCTGTGTTGATCCTCTTCAAGCCTGAGACAACCTCAGAGGCCAGAAGGAACCTGGGATATCTCAACAGAACAGGTGTTGGGCTGAACAGTTTTTGTGGAGAGTGGGGCAGCACCACTGTACTGGATTTTGTATCTATGAGAAGAGAGGGCTTTTCTCTAGAAAGGCTGATAAACTTAACAGCTGAATAATAGAATGGAAACAGTCATGCAGTGGTTTTTGCAAGGGCATGTAGCAAACCAGTAGCAGAAATGGAGTTAAAATTCAAGCTTCCTAAGTCCCAGTCCCATCCATTAGAACACATTGCCTGTAATCTAAGTGTAGTGCAAACATCCAATTGATAAGCTTTTTACAACAGAGATGACAAAGTGGAAACTATAATCTGTTGGATATGCTGCTTTGTGGCCAAGAGAGGATTCTGTTGTAAATCTTTTTTTTTAAACTAGAAAGATTAGGCTGCCTCCCCTGGAATAATAAAATAGAAAAAGAGGACAAATTATATTTGTCAGCTCTGCCCACAAACCAGACACAGTATTTGACTTCCCCTGCCCCTTTCCTGGGTCTGTGAGAACCACAGGACTTGCATGGGAAGCGTGGTGAGAGGCAGGCACAGCAGTGAACAGTGTATGTCATGATGGGGACTCACCACAACTGTCAGCAGTGACAGTCCAACTGGGTCATGCTCCTGATGAGGAGTGAGCTGGAGCAGCGGTGACTTTGCTGTAGCAGGCCCAGTGTAAATATGACAGAAAGTCCTATGTGACTATGGAAGAAAGGTCCTTGTGGAGCCTTCCCCCATCCTGGCAACCCTGCCTAGAGGCCAATGGCTACCCTTTCCCTTTCCACTTTGCGAAAGGGGCACAAGGGCTGTCCTAAGGCATGAAATGACAGATCAAGGTCAAGTACTTTGCAGAGCCAAATGAGGCAATGGGATTATTTTGAAAATTCATTCAAGAATACAACTTGTGGATATTCTAGGGGTGACATGTACAGATAAAATTATTATCTGCCCTGGAGAACAGCAGTCAGGAAAAGGATTATCAAGGAAGTATATATGAGCTACACAGGCACATTTCACTGCCATGAGATCTTGGTTTCCAGTTCACATGTTCCCAAGGGCTATTTATTCTTTTTAAAAAAACAGTTAGTCAAAACTGGGAGCCTGCAGAAAGGAAGAAAAATTACAGATACAATCAGCTATCTCTTCTGCAGTTGCTTGTATTTACAAGAATAAACAAAGTCCTGAATGTTAAAGGATGCGAGGATCCAGAAAAATAGAGCTAGGGTAAAGTTTTCACCTCAGCCTCATGAGAGATGGGGGATTTTCAGCAGAGTTCCTGGAATAGAGGTGCCCCGTTAGACTGCACAGCCCAAAAGCAGCACAACCCCTTGTCCTCTTTTCTGCTCTGAGACCTCATTGAAGAATTTCCACTGTTTGGCAAGTCACAAACCTGCCACAGAGCAGGAGATACACGAAGGTGTTGTGCTGCAAATGCAAGAGATGCAGATTCAATGACAGCAGGACATGAGGAAGCCAAACAAATGACACACACAATGTGTGTTACCTGACATATGTGCAGTGCCATGTTCTAGAGAAACAAAAGGCAGACACATTTAGCCTACAGAGCCCCAGACAAGGCTCCTTGAGGAGCCTGGCTCAGGCTGAGGCACTCGCTATAGAGTGCCTCTGAGAGAAAAGGCCAGAGGCTTGCTGTTTCACAGAATATTTCTGAGTCACTGAAACACTAAATAAAAAAAGCAACAGCAAAATATTTTGCACAAATTTGGAGATGATAATAAACTTTTCTTAGTTCTATCCCTGTTCTTTCTGTTTCCTTCTATGTCACACGCGTGACACATGTTTCAGTGCCATTGGCAAGCTGAGGGAGCCTGAAGCCACCCCCCTCCAACCACTAGCACTTACTTTCTCAAGCTTGCAGAGTCAGCAGTGTTAAGAAAGCAGCTACAGAAGAGCATGTGACAACAAAATAAAGTTAATTTGCTGCAATGTGATATTTAACCAGAAAAAAATAACAGAGCAAGGCCCTAGCTTTTGGACTATTACCCACAATCCCTTGCACATGATAGCAGTGACAATGTGTCAGCTTCCATACGCTGTATTACAGTGACACTTACCATGCTAAATGCTGATTAGAATCAAAATGGAAATGACATCTATGTGCATTACTCTGCCATTAATCTTCATGCCCTACATTTTATGTTGACAGTGGGCTTTTTGGGGGGGAGGGGGGGAGCCTGAAAAGACACGGGGTTGTGGGGGTTTTTTGCAGTTGTTATTATAGAAGCAAACATGGTTCTGAACATGAGCATAACAGTGAATTACAGGCCTCTTGGTATCTCAGAAAGAAGACAAGGTCTTTGTACTGCCACTTGTTGGACAGAGAGCCCAGTTTCAGAAAAATACTTGTATGATTGTGTGTGCAGTAAATTTTTTCTGCTAAGATGGAAATCTGATGTGGCATTATCATGAATTTATTCAAATATTTGATGCAGGTGCCCGCAAATCACGTAACTGCCTTATGCTGTTACTGACTATACCGTAATTGTGTACACAAGTGATGTTCACAAATGGAGCATGGCTGATTAGAAAATGAGACCTATGAGATGAGATCCCTCCTAACTGCTGTGGAGTGGCTGAATGGAGAAGTTCACCTTCAGGAAAAGGTATTCATTGAACACAGCATTGTTCCAAGGGTTAATTCACATCAAATATCCTGGGGTCTCCGAGGAATGCTACACGGACAGAAGCCCTTTCCACTCTTTTAACAGTACCCACCCACTGGTTTAAAGCTAAGCCTCCTCTCTTCTCTGATATACTTTCTTACTGAGTTCTGTTGAAAGTCCCTTTCTTAGGATAACACCATAAACGCCCTTTTTGGGAGAGGCAGATATTTTAAAAGCTCAGTAATCCTCTAGTGAGGAGGTTACCTATCATCCACTACAGAACTGGAGTAGCCAGAACTCATCCTGGCTTAGATTAGGGCCTGTGTTTGGCCTGTCTCTGCAAGACAAGTATCATCAGTCCTCCCACAGACCACACTCCAGAATGGGGAGTGGAAAATGTTTAAACTATTTCAGATTTTCCTGAAATCACCACCTCTTCCAACTCTTAAACTGCTGATGAAAATACTTCTTTTTAACAAAAAAATACAGGAAGACTGCAAGGCAGTTCAGACTAAAACTAAAATAAAATTCAGCCATTTTTTCCCCTTTCCTCAGTACAAGATCTGCTTACACAGCAAAAGGCAACAACAAACCTAATGCATTACTATTGCATGAAGGAAAAATAAACTGTAAGGGCTAAGAGCTGCGCCCTCCCAGCTGAGAGGCCTTGCAGAGCTGCCTGATCCCATGTACAGAAGCTTGGTGGGATGGGTCCATCAGACTCCGTCAGTGCATAGGGACTAGCTCACAGCCTGATTGCCCTCCTGTGATCCATGAGGAAGTGGTGACATGGTTACAGTATCAGAGCCATTCTCCGATCTACCTCCTTGTCCTTGCAAGTAGATCAGATTCAGGAAGATATTTAGACCCATGCTTTACTTTGCCTATTCCTGTACATGCAGTATGATGATTTAGGTGCTAAAGTATACGCACACACATGTGCCAAATCATGGCTGAATTCCAGAATCATGTCTATAAAAAATCATCAGGAAAGGTTCTATGCCACCTTAACTCCACCCCAAGCCCCTGGTCTCTCTTCTTTCTACAGAAGCATTCCCACCCAGGCTCCAGGCATAATGGATAGCTTCCCTCTCTCTTATCTCATCCCTACAACACTAAGGCATAACCAGGGGCTTGGAGGGGAGGGAAGAAGATGCCTGTAGTGCCTGTAAAGTTGGAGATAACGTTTAAGCTTTGTTATACCGACGAGGCTGCATTAAGCTCTGACGACCTTGAGCGAGAGCTGCAGCTTGGGTTCCTCTCCTAAAGACTTTAATAAAGTGAAAAATTGTTTCAATACAAAATGTGATATTGGGACATTGTTCGTGCATATATTGAGCTTAAGTCAAATATTCTGTGTCCTCAAATCTGACTGATTAATAATTAGAACCAGAAATTCTGTCTTTACTCTAATGTGTTTAGGAAAACTGATGGATTTAATTTTTTTTATCAGCCAAAAGTAAGAAAATGTAATCTTTCTTAAAGTATCTAATACAACAATGCAGAATAATTAGTTTCTATGAAAACAGGCATAATGGGACAGAATAATAAATCACTTTCTGTTTTGTATCTGTCCACCTGATGGAGGAGAGATTTACTATACAGTATAGTGCATGATGCTCTAGGAAACATCAGGCAATAGAAGAAATCTATAAGGGGATAAAGTATTTCCAGCTGTGCATTATAAAGGAGTGTTTCATGCTATGGCAAAGCTTCGGGGATATGTCCAAGGAATTATTAGTCAAAAAGCAGCCCCTCTTAGCATTACAACTTGCCAAAATATGTTGGCCCCTAAAGCTCCAATTCTGCATCCTCCATGGTAGTACTCCCATTTACTTCAATAAACCTGTGCACTTACAGAGACTTATAGTTTACCCTTTTCTTCCATCTCTTTTGATGCCTTAGACACACTAATGAACTGAAAGGGGCTGTTCTTCTCACTTGGGCAGTGTAATCCACATTTTGTATCTGCATAAGCCAAGGCACAGTGAGATATATTGGCATGGCCCAAGGCCATGTGACAGATAGCTAGCTGCCTGAGCCTGGACCACAACCAAGTTCACTGCCAACAGACTTAACCCAAAGCCCTATTAATTTAATTGCGAGGAGCAACTCACAAATCTCAGGAGGAAGTGGGATTCTCCAGCTGCTACAGCTCTGTTTTACTTGTTTTAAGATGTAGTTTTTCTTACTTTCCTTCAGCTTTCTTCTAGGAAAGGAACCAGAATGAAAGCAAGGAGGTTAACATCTTGACTGTTCTCCAGGTACATTCATGAGGTGTCCAGAACAGGCTTGTTTCTGGGCGCTATCATCCTACTTCCATTGTCTGCTGCTAGAACATCATCTCTGTGCTGGTTCTGTTTGGACATGACTCCAAAGGCATGATTTAGTCTGACTCTTTCTACTGCAGGTGAGTTCATTCCGATTTATCTTGCCAAACCAAAACAGAATCTATTCCTGTGGGTTTAGTCAATACTTGCACAAAGAGCATTTTAATTTGATCCGGGATTCTGCTCCTTTTCTTGTGAATTCTTTTGGGACCAAAAAGATGGTGGGAAAGACAAGAAATTGGACAAAGAAAAGTATGGTTGATTAGGTCCTGTTAGAGGCATTCCCACAGAGCTAATGACCTGACATACAGTCACATGGAGGAAGCTGTACTGTTAGATTCAAATGTATCACTTTCCTTAGCCAGTTTGACTCAATTCATATGGAAAGTCCAAGGGTCTATGTAATTCTTGCTGACTTCTCTGGAGCACAAGTCATGGTACGTTTATCTTTGCTTGGTGATGGTAAATGGTCTCCAGTTCTTCCTCCTTATTGTAGGGCATCTGAGAGCCCTTCCTTTTCATGACTTGTCAACTTGCTATATGCAGTTAGTAGTGATCCTCAGGAATAACAACAGTTATACCTTTGCTTTTAGACCACAATACTTCCACAGATTTTTTAAATTGTTTCTTTTAGAAACAAATGCACGCAAGAAGGACTTTACTGAGAATTGATAGGAAACTTGCTCTGTAATGAAGCATGTCATCTGTTTAGCAGTACAAAGCAGCAATATACAACAGTTGAGAACTAGAAAGAAGAAGAACTGAGCCACCTGACCAAAACCAAAGTGTGAATCTAAGTAGACCAATACAAATATACACAGCATACCCAGGTATTCACTGCTGTAAGAATGATTTGAGATACCTTATTTCTTAGGTGTAAGACATCTCTCCAATAACAGATGACCCTCTACAGATCTGGTTTGGTTTCTATTCAATACAGAATCACTCAGGCCTATGGCTAATCCTGCCTTATCACCCCCAATTCCACCATAATGTACTTTTATTCCCTGCACTCTTGCTATGCCACATCCCAAACCTTTCCCATTTGCAAGGTCATCTGGGACTTACAGTTTAAAGGGATACAATCACTACAAACAGGACTAGTTAAAACATCAACAACAACGTTTTTCCTTTGCAAATAATGAGCTCAGTACTCTGATCATGAGACCTCTGTCAAAAAGCTATCAATTGCTTTTAGATGCCACAAAAAGCAAGGAGAATGGGAACTGTGCAACGATCACATCACCTAGCAACAAATACCATCTCCAGGTCAGTATACAACACCCCCCTCTACTGGATAAACCCCAGACAGATAAACCATGTGTCAAAGGTGCTGTACAGTCTGGACTCAGTGTATCTGCAACAGCAGGCCAGAGCTTCATTCGTGCTGCCCCTCTGCCATTCCTGGTATGGAGTATCTTCATAGCTTTGAAGTGCCCAAGCTAGTAGAGATTTACTTGTAACCCGTTTAATGATGTTACAGATGTCCAGTGTGAAATATAGTGGTTGGGATAGACTTTTCAGAATGTCTCCTTCACTTTGAAGGAGATTACTTAGTTTACTTAGTCCTCACTTAGTTTTTCTTTCTCACTCCCAATGGGGGATACTTTTGGTCCAGACTTGGACTTGTTTACCCTTTAAGCTGTTCCCAACTCTTGGTAGCTATTCTCAAGCTGTCACAATCAGTGTCACAGGAAAATTACCACATAACATATGTGACAAGTCACACCTACGCTACACAAAAGGCAAAATTATGCAGTGATGTGTCAAATGGATCACATTCGTGTATCACCTAACACGTACAGTTCATAAAAAATGACATCTCTTCAGCAGCCAAAGGAAATGATAAATTACACAGCGTGCAGGTTGAGGAACTGACAGGTTGTAAGAGTGGCTAGCCCATTCTCAGGGCACAAAACCAATGCCGTCCTTCCTCCACAGAATCTATATACTCGCATATATAGATGGACTTTCTCACTTTAGGTTGTGTCAGGTTATAAACATCCCAGAGAACATATCCAAGCATCTGTATCTGCAGGCTGTTCGTCCCTCCATCTCTGGATAACTACCTGCTCTGCTGTCTCTGAGCAATTCCCCCAGTGAGGTGGAACTGCTAGAAGAGGTCGACAGGCAGGCTAGGGGGTCAATGGCTGCTGAAGGTACAAACCTGTACTCTGGCACTTCAGAGTGCCAGAACCAGCTTGCTCCTCTGCCACTGACTTCACATGTACTTTGATACAAGTCATCTACTCTCTCTGTGCCTCAGTTCTCCCTCTGTTAAATGAAACAGCAAAACTGTCCTGCCAAAAGAAGTATCACAAGAACAGGTATGTTAAACAACACAAGCGCTCATATATTCTAACCCACATTGATGCATTCTAGCTTAAGCACCTTAGACAGCCCAATAAAGGCTTCACCGAGCACCTGATGAAATCAATAGATGTCCATGGATTTCAGCAGGCTGTGGTTAACCCCCTGCAAGAGAATGAGTGGTGTCTTCATTGCCTGTATGGCCAAGAAATGTCTGTTGTTAGACTTCTCCCTTGCACTTTGCTCTTCCCAAAACACATCTTAATATGTAAGAAGGATCTCAATCACTGACAGCTTTGAACCTAGAACTAGGTGGCTATATCAAGAAAGCAAAATAACAACCTGCAAGCAGCAAATAGAGGAAAAACAGTACTAGGCTGGGACAAAGGAGGTCTGAGTTCGGTTCTCAGCTCATTCACAGATTTCCTGCATAATCTTAGACGAGACATTTAGTTTCAGTATGCACCAGCTACTCATCTGCAAATTGAGGATGAATAATCATTCCTTTGCCCTTGCTTTCTATTTAAAGTGTAAGCTCTCGGGGGTTGAGGCTTCCACTTATTGTTGACAACTCTACATCAGCCATGAAATGTTTTTCTGAATTGCTGAAAAACTGTATTATAGATGCAGAATATCTCTACTCTTTGTAAACAGTCTAGCCTGGGTCCAGAATAGCCACATGCAGAGCACAGCCAATAAGCTCTACTGACCCTGTCATACGCACAGTAGTTGAAGCATAGCATTGTATTAAGGAAGCAAGATCACTTCAGCAGCAGATTGTCCCTCTATATTTGCGCACAGCTCTGCCCTGCTAAATGAGGCCTCCTTGATACAGATGTACTTGAGAGGGCAGTGCAGCAACACTGGAGCCAGCTCTGTGAAAGTCAGCTCACACCTAGAAGCAATGGTATTATTTAGGAATTTCAAATGTCTGGAGCATTCTAGTCCTCTCTTGCTCCTGATGAGGGAGACATGAATACATATATGTAGAGTGCGAGCCCTGAGCCCAAGCAGGATATTCAGGAAATGTCAAAGTAAAGGTAGCAGTGACTATAGAGAAACTCCCACACACAGTGTTAATCCCAGTCTGATGACAGTACGGAGACAGACATCACCCAAATATTCTGTTCTCACTCCCTTTCTGTCTCCAAGAGACTATCTTCCAGATCCCTCCCCTCTGACAGGAAGGGGTAGCAGACCTCAAGTAAGATCTATTTGTTAAAGACTATACAGAACCAAGGAACCACCCCTGCACAGTGGATTCAAGAAGATTAGGACCATCTATTTCCTCAAGATGGGCTGCATGAAGAGGAAAGTGAGCGAAGCTTGGAACATGTCCTCTGTGAACACAGTGGTGATCATGAGCATCAAGCCATTTCTATTTCTCTGCCACAGGAGATGCAAGAACAAAGAAATGGCTCCTGTGGGTGGGTTTAATTTTTTAACAAGTTACCGTGTGGCTCTTGTTCCAAATTTTGGGTGTTTATCTTTGTAATGTCAATTGCAAACACTATAATTTTCCAGCAGCCAGGTACATTGAAGGCAAAAGTACTAATAATGTGACATCATTATTTTTGTTCCATAGCAACATCCCCCCCACACCCCTTACACAACAGGTTATAAGTCTCTAAAACTCTGCATTTTACAGTGCTATAAAACTCCTCCAGCTGTTATAAATATATCGTTTTAAGCGCTTGCATTTAAAAAAATGAAACAGAAAAATACCACTGAAAAGTTCAATGCTTTTTTTTCTCTGCATTCAATTGCATTAACTTTTTCCCTGCTGGTCTCCCAGACCCACTGCTGGGCTGGCAGATTTCCACAGAAACCAGGGGAACGTTCAGGATGCATGCAGGCTGTTTGTTGGTACAAAAGCATCTATTTTACCATGACAGATGTCCAGTGAGGGTGAACTTTTACTAAAAGGATGCATCTTGCTTGTTTGCCAACATGGCAGGTACATGTTATCTAGTTGGATCCAGGGCCATTGGCAATGGATTTGTAGAGATGGAATCTATCGTGGTGCTATAAGATGGGACAATATAGTCACTGGTATAGCTGCTTCCTAATTGCAGGTAAAGGCACTGGTGCTGTGGCTATAACTCCACCTCATGCCCCATTAAACTTCTTAGCAAAGCACTTAATCCCACTGGGAATCTTTCACTTAGCCAATTGTTAGGGCAGCTGTAGGTGCAGCAAGCCTTCACCAAAGCAGGAGGTAAGGGCAGGGGAAGAGGCAGAGGTCCAGGTCTTCTCTAAGGAGTGCACAGGCACTGCAATGGCAGGAACTGGGGAGAGCATGCCTTGGGACAGTATCATCAGTTGGCAATCCCCTTGTTTTCAGTCATGCTTGTATTAATAGAGCTCTTCCATTTCTGTTTTGGCTGTGTTGGTTCAAGCAGTGTCTATAAAATGATGAATTAAATATGTGCTATTTGAAACCAGCAAAAGTTTTGCCACCAATTTAAATTTGGGAAAGACACTTCAAGTCCAACAGGCATCCATGGAGCCTCTTTTCTGAGCCCAAAGAGAGGAAAATCTCAGCCTGAGCTTGTGCGTTCAGTGGAAACAGAAGCTAACTGTAGTCCTCAATCATCAGTACCTCCCATAGTGAAGAAAACCTAGCCCCTGGAAGAATGTTGGCTGTTGTTGCTTCTCCTTAAGTTGAAAGACTCCAGAGCAGGGACAGGCTCTCACTCTGTACAGTGATGAGTGTACTTGGAGCCCTGGTCTTAGCTAAAAATCTAAAGGTGTTGCTAGAACATAAGTAAAACCAGTACTAAATAATTGCAGATGAGCTCTGCCTGCGACTTCAGACATGCTCTAAGGTAAGAGCTCCATTTTACCGGGCTGTGGATTTTATCACCACCAATGAGGCTTCTGATTTTTTCCTTTTTATGCATGTTATTATTATTTATATTTTCCTTGCCAGTGCTTGAAGCCATCATGACAGTGTATTGAGTAATGACAGGATAATTGTTTGTTTTATTGATCATTATAAACCATTCTGCATCTCTGTGTGATTTATAGCATTTAAAATACTCTCTCCTTTCTTCTCCATTCCCCTGCCGTGGGGGCAGCTAAGTAGATCAAAAGCCCACTGGCTATGAGCAATCCAATTAACAATGACAAAAAAAGAAAAGACATTGGAAATGAATGAGTCCTTACACCATTTCTTTGATGATTCCCTATTGATCCTTTCAAGCCACAAAGTAAAAAGTGTGAAGCAGTTAGACTTGTGAAGGAATTAAAGTGTGGGAATAGCAAGGATGAGGAAGGAGGGAATGCTACGGAATCACGGAATTTTCAGAGTTGGAAGGGACCTCTAGAGATCATCTAGTCCAACTCCCCTGCTGACGCAGGATTGCCTAGAGCACATTACTCAGGACTGCATCCAGGCGAATCTTGAAAATCTCCAGAGAAGGGGACTCCACAACCTCCCTGGGAAGCCTGTTCCAGTGCTCTGTCACCCTCACGGTAATGACGTTTTTTCTTGTGTTTCAATGGAACTTCCTATGTTCCACCTTGTGCCTGTTGCCCCTCGTCCTGTCACTGGGAACCACTGAAAAGAGCCTAGCTCCATCCTCCTTCAATCCACCCTTTAGATACTTATAAGCAAGAATAAGGTCTCCCCTCAGCCTTCTCTTCTCCAGGCTAAAGAGTCCCAGCTCTCTCAGCCTTTCCTCATAAGGGAGATGCTCCAATCCCCCAATCATCTTTGTTGCCCTACTGAAGGGCTTTTTCATTCAAGTTCAGACTTTGCCATCAAGATGTTGTGCTAGCATACCAGGATACCAATGTTACATTGCTGGGTCAGGACAACAGGCAACTGCAGCTTGCTGGTGCCTGGGCTGCAGTCTAATGGCTGGCTGATGCCCTGCCATGGGCAATGTCCTCCACTAGATTCATCAGAGCAGCTGATGGAGGCATAGTGCATTGTTACAGCAGCCCACTGTGACACTGCCTCAGTGTCCCACCACAGGCTATCCATTACAACTGCAGTTTTATCCAGCCATTCATTTTCTGCCAGCTGTACTGAGATACTTTTATTTGTGCATGCAGCTACTGTTCTAGATGCTTTACCTACAGTTTACCCAATGGGCACTTACTCAACCACCAAATAACCCCTCCAACTTCCTACTTACACAGTTTTACCCCACTCCTCCAGAAAAAGCATCAGGCACCATTATAAAGACAGTAGAGTATTGACACCAAGAATTTTCATGCATTTATACCTGAAATTACAGCAATTTTCTCTGCAGAACCAGGGTTTTCAGCTGCAAGATGTAAGTAGATGTCAGCATGTCATAAGCACCCTGTTATTCACACACTGCTAAACAGTATGTGGTGTCCCAGTGGAATGAGAAGGGGATCACAGTATAGAATAGGCATATAATCACTGGAATAGGTAGTGCTTGCCTGACTCCTGCTTGGAAATACCTGAAGAGATAGGAATTGGCTCGTTTACATATTTGAAAAATCACAAAAATGTTCTGGGGCTGTTGAGGAAACCACTAAAAAATGAACAGAGAGCCAGAAAAGGTTCCTTACCCACTTTAATCTTTATCTATGAGTTTATGAGGAGATACCCACTAGAATTTCTATCTGTCCTTTCAGCAAATGGTTAGGAGAGAATAGGAGAGGGGAAGGGAGGTAAGTTGCCCCTTGGCAATTTTTTGCAGGTTACTGAACCATTAGATAGAAATCCAATAATGCAGAAAAGTAAGGCAGTGGAGAGCTCCTTCGAAGAGCCCTTTCTCCACCTGATGTTGCCATGTGAACGATGGGGTTTGGACTCTCCTGAGCTAGTTCCTCTCTGCAGGTATATCTACAGTGCAATCAGGAATGTGATTGCAGCACATACTGGCATCCTTCAGCTAGTTCAAATTTAGACAGCATGCATAGCTGTCCTGGTTTGAGCGACACAGGACTAGTTTCTTTTCTAATGCTTGGGAAAATTGTACTTTTGGAGGATTCTGGTGTCTGAATTTGTGAAAATATTTACTTTATAGCCAACTATGGTGTGTGGGTGTCAAGGTCTCAGTGTTTTCAGGCTAGTCAGGTGCGGGGATGAGGAGGAGCGAGACCCAGGCACTTGACCCAAGCTGGCCAACAGGATTATTTCATACCATGAACGTCACATTCAATATAAATTAGAAAGTTTGCTGAGGAGGAAGGCTCTCCCTTGATGCCGGTGATCCAGAGAACTCCTTGCCCCAGTGCCGCACCCCTGAGGCCTTCCCTTCCTCCCAAAGCCGTAGCACTTGCAGTGTCTGACATTCACTGTCCACTGCTGGGAGTGCACAGCTTCCTACTGATATAGTTGGCTGAGTATAATCCTTATATATATATCTCTTTAGATTGGTATGGGGATCACTATTGGTTCTTTAGTGTTATTACTGTTAATTATTTAGTCTTATTCTATTAAATCTGTTTATATTTCAACCCCTGGGTTTCCTGGTTTTCTTCCTGATTCCCCCTTCCTGGGTGGGGAGGGGTCATCGCGTAATAGAATAATTGTCTAAACGACAAAAAATTGTTGCGGATTTCTCAAACCATAACAATAGCAAAAGCAATGCAGACATAGAAGCACAGCATGGCTTTATCCTATGCATCTCTTAATTAAAGATGGGAGCCTCCTGTGAAAAGCCTGCATTGTGCCCCCATTTTGACTGCCATTTGGTTGAAGATGCCTTGGTTGCGCCTATATGCCACTGTCAAAAGGCAGGGAAAAGATTCTGGATGGAGCCTATATATTCACAGCATACACTGAAAAATATAAAAATAAAAATAAAAGCTTATAATTGTGTTTATTTGACCTTCTAGGATGTGCCATCGCGGAATGCCAATATATACATATTGGCTCATTTTGAACATAGCTTATAGCTCCCAATCACCCTTACTTTCAGCATGAGCATCTCCTCACATGGGTTTACTTGACAGCTCTTAGTGAAACCTTTATTCCTCTCTAGTACCCATGATCAAGATCAGTCCTGATTTTTCATGTTCCTTTACATTCAAAATCAACTTTTCTCTTTTTCAAGGTTTACTTTTTCTGCCACAAGACACAGGCATGACATAATCAAGAAATCCAAACTATGAGCACCTGACAGAAGATTTTCTCTGAAATACAGAACTACTTTACAGCAATCAATAAAGCACTAGAGTAAACCCAAGCTTTCAGTGGAAATTCCCACAGCTAAAATTGAGCTTACCGTCACCTCAGATGCCATCACTGGAGGACTTAAAAGTATACATTAGAGAAGAAAGTATTCAATTATCATTACACCAGTTGCATCAGTCTCTGGTTGTCTTTGAAAACTCCAGTCTGCTAAATATTCCCTGTCCATTGCCTGTTTCCCTCTCCTTGTCCAGGAATTAAAGGAAGAGAAAGCACAACGAACGCTTTTGAAACTCTACAGAACAGACATATCTGCAAAATCTGCCTGTTGAGTAGATGTAATACTTCCCAGCAAAGGGCGCTGATACCATCAAATGGGAAGAAGCTTTGGAGGGAAGGGTCCCAAGCATAGAGGACTACTGCAATTTATTCCGTTGGGCTACTTAGCGCAATACCAGAGTCATAAAGAAGTCTCCAGAAACAGCACGAATCAAACCCTGTTGGTTTGAACTCAGTGGAAGGGAAATTTCTGTCCCTTGAATGGCTTCATAATGCATCAGGGCACATCAGAAGCGAAGGAAAGAGTCTGGCAGAATTGCATTAATTTTCATGAACCCAGCAGCCCTGGAAAATCATGAAAACTGCAACATAATGAAAGCCTGGAAGGGAAAAACCTGCCCTCTTCTTCACTGCTGGAAAATCTGAATGTGGATTCCATTAAAGGAGAGAGTCTGAGAAACTACAGCAGGAATAAAAATTAACCCTTTGGCTCATGAGACTGCAAGGTTGAGGAGTCACCATTCGCCTAGTTACTAGTCTGCCAAAGGAGATAAACTCCTGTATGAGGGCTGGCCATCTCTATGCAATTAGACCTTAGCACTCTGCATGACACAATGAACTGCTGCCAGCAGGAATTAAGGAAGACATTTTCTTCTATCTTCACAGTATTCATCTTCTGCCCTTATTTCTCAGGGTCTGTCTCACTGATTTGACCGGGAACAGGATGCATGTGTTAGATTGATAATGTCCTAGATGGATGAATGATGCTCCCAACAAAACAAACAAAAATACATTTCCTTGCTCTTATGAGAAGTGACAAAAATCAACCCCATCTGCAAACCCCTGCCAGATTGTGTAAATGGGCTTATCCTGTCAGATATTTCAATCTCATATATTTTATTCAAAAGTTGCACCCCTAAACACAAAAAGCAGGAATTGTCTATATATTACTATTATTGTTACCAAACAGCAGAATAACTTAAATTCTGAAAACTATCTTAACACATAGGGGTTATATATTAAGTACTTCATGCCTACTTCATGCTACTCTATTGTGATGAGCAAGGTTACGCCACTGAATGTAAGCACAGATTACACTCTGTAAGGCCTACAAAGGTACCTTGGTTTCATTCCTGCCTTTGCTGGTTGTGAAGCAGCCAGCAATTAGCTAACAGCAGTTGCTCTTCCGGGAGCTTTGCTGACATCATCTCCAATGCCAGGGAACAAACAAAGCTCTTTTTGCAGGATAAAAAGCACAACATGCATTGAGGTTGTTGTTGTTAAACAAAAATAACCAAGCTAATTTCAGCTTCATTTAAAAGCATGGGAAATAATTATTGCTCAGTGAATAGGAAAAGGACAAAATCAGTACAGAGAGAAATCATTTGCAGGGTCGTGAGAGACTTCTACAAGCAACGAGTACTGAAACTATTTTTAATATTACTCAGCAGTGCCCTTTAAATATCTGCTGCTCCCTAGTACAAGGTTTTGGGAATCTTTCAATTTAAAGAATTTCTATATATTCATATTTTCTCCGTTTTCTCCCCTTTGTCTCTTATATAATAAACATTTACAGTTAAATAACATCATTATTTATAAAGCCTTCTTTGAGCAAATTACTTACTCTCCTCAAAAATTTTTAGCCCCCTTGGAAACCCACTCAGAATGGCAGGTCATCACCGTGCTAGATGCTGCACATTTACATAGGAAAAGACATCCCTGATTTAACTAGCATAGTAAAAATTTTGCAGATGTGCAAGTGAGACACAGGAAAATTAACAGCCTTGCTCCATTTTGTCTAGTGTGCCAATCAGGGGAAGGGATTGTAGCCACAGTTGCTGAGCTGCTGTCCAACATCTTAACCACAAAACCAATCTTTTTACAAGACTTTGGTCTTAATCACACTGGAACAAGCCCAGAACTACTTTACTGTCTCAGTACAGCATCCCTAGAGATACCACTGTAACCTTAAAGATCATTTTGTTCAGAATGACCAGTGTCCTGCTGACCACAGCCTATCTCATTCACTTGCTTCCTGGTCATGGCATTTTCCATCTGCTGACCTCCGGCAGAGCTTTCTCAGGAGCAGAGTGCTGGGATTTCTCACTGCCCCTGCATTTCAAACAGAAACACTGCTCACAAACAGGTACTGGCCCTGAGCTCTGGGTACATGACAAGGCCTCCTTTGACCTCCCACCTACTCCATAAGGCAAGTGCTAGACTGAAACCCTCCAGCAGTACAAGACGGAGCACAGCCTTGGCCATTTGAGCTACAGGAACACCCTCAGATAGGGTAGGGTTCACAGAGCAACTGACTTGTCTACAGGCCTAATGGGTAACCTCAGTGGACAGTCTAGAGTGATCATCCACCCATTTCCAAGGGTGGAGCAGCTAACCCTCATGAGGGGTGGGCTGGTCTCATTTCTTCCCTCAGGCCAACTACTGCTCCTTCTCCCTTCAAAGGCCTTGACCAAGACTTCCCAGCCAGAGCCCTACTCCCTCTCCACACACCCAGACCGTGTGAGGACACAGCACTGCCCCTCCAAAGCCCACTTCTGGCCATGCTGCCTGCTCTTCCCTGCTCCCTCTGCCCTGGCCCTTCTTTCTCTCAGCACAGCCACAAAACTCACCCAAGCCTGACCAGCTCCCCTTCTATCACTGGTATCTCTGCACCCTCTGTTCACCCACCCCCCCCCCACACACACACACTGGGAGCGGGAAGCCGAGGAGCGAAGAGAAGTCCCTCGGGAGGGATGAGGTGTGCAGTGTAAGCACTAAATGCATGGAGTGGGTGTCAGGGAGAAAATGACCCTGTGTTTATGTAATCGTATGCAAATTGATGTATATTTATGCAAATTTGTGTTAAGTAGATGCTACTGATGCTCTGGTTTCAAATATTGATATGTATGTGCTAATACATACTATACACACTTAAAACTCTCCTGCAAGCCACTGTGACCCAGTCGGTGTGTTATGAGACATATAGACAATGTGCTGTCTTTTAGGTAAGTCAGAAAACTGAAGCATCCCCAACTGTTTAAGGTTTTAACACAGCCGTTAGGTGTATTTGATCTAGTGTTCTGGCCAAATTCCAGTGAGTATAATTACACCTCGTCTGCCTACTCCAGCTCTCCCGCCGGCTTTACCTGGTAAAATGTTTTCCTATTTTCTTCCAGCATGCGCTGTTAAATATCTACTATTACCCCAGAGACCAATACATGGGTTAGCTCTTTCCCATGTCTGGAATGTGCCTGTACTTGAGCTGGGAAAGTTTCAGGGAGCGTGTGTTTCCCATCTCTGTGACTCAAAGGAAAATGGAAGGGTCAATTACATACTAGCCATTTTAATTCGTGTCGTAAGCATTCTCCTGCTTCAGTGTTGTCTTGTCAAGGTGCCCAAAGTTGTTTCTAATTTGCACGGGAGCGTACCTTCTAAGCCTAGAAATGTTTGTGAAATTTATTTGTAGCTCGATATGTATATCACAAGGCCTGCATATACGAATGTATGGAAAGTGACTTTGTAACCAATTAATGTTGTTAAGTTAGCAACACCAATGGATGTTGTTAAGTTACTGAATTAAGGTTGAGACAGAATTAAGGTTGTAAGGAAGAGCCCTGAAATTATTGTTGTGCTAAACACATCTTGAAACATGCAGTGGAAGTGATTCAAGCTTCCCTTCAGAGCTGAGGATCATAGGTACCAATATTCAGAAAATATCAGGAGCTGGATGTGGTAGAGGACTACAAGAGACCTGATCAAGTGTTGTTGAAGGTGACACCAGCAGAGCACAGCCACTTGTAAACTGAAGAGAACCTCTGTGTTGTCTCCTCAATTGAAGTTGAAATAAATTGTAAACAATACTGAGTTGAGGGATTTGATTTGGTTCAGATTTTCAGAGCAAATATTAAATAGCCTAGAAAGTGGAGTGTATGCCATGTTTTATATTCATAAGAGTGTTTTTCTATGTGCATTAATTTAGTTGCATAATGAGTGACTAAAATCTTCCTTTTCCCCAAAAGCACTTTAAAAAATTGTTACTAAATTTCCAGATATTCCTATGTGCTCTCTAAAAGGAAATAAAAATGCAATTAAAGGGAATGATAATTTCCTCAGGACTACACCGCACAGGAGGATGGATCATAGCTCTGTATCCGCTCCTGGTCTGCTTGGTGGGTCTGGGCAAATCGTCTTGTTTCCTTTTTTATAAAATGGCGATAATGTCTCTAACATTTGTAAAACATTTTAAGACTTAATGGTGAAAAGCGTTGTTGAAGTGTTAGATACTACTAAAGGTGTTCAGGATTTTAATTTAAAATAAAAAAATTAAGAGTTTAGATAATAGAAATTAAAGCTGTGCTGATAACTTCAGATCCTGTCAAGCACTTTTTTATTTTTCAAAACGGCTTGCAAAGCAAACCATTCTGACAGTATGTCTGCAGTGTGTGAATGGGAGTGATGTTTTCCAACAAAAAAATAGGATATTAGTCTTTGTTTCCATTAATTTCTTTGCTGTTTTAAGGAGATGTACTTTGGGTTATTTTCCCTGAGGAACACTCTTAAATTACTTTTTTGTTCATTATAGTTTTCTTCTGCATCTTTTAATTGTGTAAGACATTCTTCTAATTCAGAGATTTTCACAATCAGCATCTCATCTAGTATTTTTAAAAATCACTTTCTTCAGCTTTTGAACTCCTATTCTGAAAACATATTTAAAGGAGTCAGAATCCACCTATTCCATCTGAACTGCTCTATCCTGTGTAATGGCAATAAAGAAACCCTGAGAATGGTGTGGATTACCACAGGTGAAAGTGGACTGATTTTTCTGGCTTCACTAGGGGCGTGGAAATTTCTGATTAGATCTATAGTACTTTCTTGGCAATTGAGGCAGGATTTGGGGTAAGTTATTTAACAAATAGTCGTTGGTATTGACACTTCTCATAACTTTAATATGTCTGGAAATACTTCATGTTTTTCTTAAATTGGTACAATCTGGAGTCATTTGAACCTCAGCTTTTATTTTTCAAGAGAGTGTATGTCTAAACTTGATGATAGCAAAATGATAAGCTTGCAGATGTGTTTGGCAGGTGCCATTAGACCTTGGAAGTCAGAAAGGGCTATAAAGAAGCTGTGATACGTCCACACACACAACAATTTTATAACAAATGGAGCCGGTCCTCTTGAACAGAAAAGTTAACTCTGTATTGATGCTGTGTTGTGTAGCGGTGTTTTCTGCCTTGGTCTGTACAACCATATTTGCCTTTCTGCAGAGAAGTCGGCAGGAACTGCAGCATTCCCTGGCATCCTCTTGGATGCTGCGGCCTCCTCAGACTCTTGCCCAGGAATTCTCATTCGAAGGCTGACAGGCAACCTGAATGCTGCTAAGATCATTTTTCTGTTTCTTCACTGGAATAATTTTCACAGCAACTAAAATACTCTTGCAAAGGCATATTCTTTTCTGAGATTTGTCTTGGATTACTGCAGTGATATGCAATATATTAAAAGGATTTGCTTCGTATTGTGATTGGCCTCCATCCTGGCCAGCACAGCAGGGTTTGAGCTTGGTTCTCTAGAATTAACAACTGTGAGCTGCTGTTGTGTGAGCTTCAGGCTCTAGCAAGCCCATATTCTCTGTGGTTGGGCACAAAGGGTTCTTGTAACAAATGCTCACCCCTAGGTTACACCATGACATTTTGTTTCCTCCTTCCCCCGCAGGTTTGTTCCTTAGACGTTCCCAGGTGTATACTCATGGAACGGTGTTGCCCTGGGGTGTCCTCTGTGACATTTGGGTGTGCTGGAATAGGAAAACGGTTCATTTCACAGGTTTATCCTTTCAAGAATTTAAGGATGTACATGTATTAAATGTGAATCTGTCAATCAGTGTAGAAGAGAATACCACTGAGATAGTAATGTTGTGCTAAATTGCACTTGAGAGCCAGAACCTCTGTGATTCCAGTTCTTTGGCCTGTTCTTTTGTGTTACCTTGGGCAAATCACTACAGCTACAACTGTAGCCTAACACACCAAAGCATTCAGCGTGGGCCCCAGAAAAAAGCAATCGTCTCCATAAATCTTTGGAGCTATCTGCTTTCTGAAGGCATATCGCTTGTGGGGTAGAATTAGGAAGTGATCATCATATCTACATAAATCTACTGGCCTTGGCTTAGTGTCTAACCTGCATCCAAAGTCTGTTGTTGAGAGCACAGCTTTCATGCTAAGCAGGGGTGTGGGTTCTTTGTACGTTTCAGCTGCAATAAGCACATGCTGATTTCTCTGGGTCATGTTCTTCCTTGTCCTGGTACAGTTCACTCCTTAATCTCCCAGCCTCATTTTGTCTGTTTATAAAATCTGACATGTCCCTACTCTGCTGCGGAATGCACTGGAAAGACCTAGATAGAGAGGCTAATAATGGTCTTTATTTTACTCACCTCCCACGGGTCTAGGAGAGTTAATTTCTGCACAGTGCCTTGGCAAGTGTAAAAGTGCTTAGCTTCATTATATATTGATTTATGTGCAAGAAAACTACACAAAATAATAAAACATGCAATGTACTTAAAATGGACTGTAGGCAGAGGAGAAAAATATCTTAAATCTAACCTTAAAACATGTCGCAAGTCATGTGAATGAACTAGAGTAAGGTGGGCTTCCCACCAAATCCGGCAGAAATGCAAAAAGGTCCTATATTTGGAAATAGCACAGTGCCCAAAGGGGGCTGTGTCTAGATGAGAATTCCCATGTGGAGACAGAGACACAAATTAAATTAGAACAGATATTGGAGCTCTGGGCCAGATTCATATCCTCACTGCGGTGAAGTAAACCAGAGAAACACTGGCAAATCACTGATGTAACACCAGGGTGAGTGAGAAGAGGATGAATCCACAGGTAATAAGGGCAGCATCAGTGCCTGCCTAGGGTGTCATCCTGTGCTTTGTCCTAATTATGAGTAGATTAATGGCATGCTAAAATACAAAACAGATTTATGAGCCATTGCCATCTCCCTCTGCATTGTTGTACAGCTGACTCAACAGTGCTCTTACTCCTTGGCTAGAAGGTCAACTTAGGTTTTACTAAACGAGGGCTTGGGATCGGACTGAGACGTGCTGTCTTACTGAATGCTGCTGCTAGGATAAATGCTAAACTGAAGTCCCGTCTGCTCTCTCCATGTCCTGTCCAATGGATATTTAAGACCTCACAGCATGTCTTGAATAGAGTATAGCCCTGTATATCTAGCCAGCGTTCTTCCTTCGTTACAGAAGACTTGGACCAGCTTGTATTTGAAGTCAGCAGAATTACTTCTGTTTTCTCATGAAAACATCTTTCCAGACTGGAAATACTGAACCTGGAATTGGAAAGAGCAATGTGTAAAATGAAAGAGGCAATATTATGTGTTGATCATTGAAGAAAATAAGGAAAAACACTGTGGTGAGATTATTGTCTACTCTTGCTTGAAGAATATTTACTGAATGTAGTATACCTATAACAGTGCATTGCCTTTTGGGGAAAGAAAATAGGATGATGCACAAAGCAGATGATCAGCCACAAGATGTCCTGGATTCTCTTCTCAGCGTTGCCACTAATGGACTGTAGGCAAGTTCTTTCATCTCTCTGTGTCTCTGCTTCATGACCTGTAAATAGCAATAGTAATAATTTGCTGGTTTTCAGCCTGGCTGTGAAACTTGACCTGCCACTGTTAACAAAATGTTTTGATGTTCTCAAGTGGGAAGAGGGCTTGGTTCAGCTGCATCTTCACTCTGAGTTGCCGATTGCCAGAAAGTAGAAAGATGTCTCAAGAGAAAGATCACATGATACTTCTCTTGTGTTTTATATATTTCCTCACCCCCACCCCAAGGAAGCAGCTCTGTTCTACACTTTTCTTTCTATGCTTGGCAAAAATCACAATTACTTTCTAGTGAAACCCTATTGTCCAACTTTCTCAGTCAGCCTGTGCAGCTTTTTCCTCAGTAGACACTTGTTTTTTAAAGGAATGCTGCAGATTTGCTTTGCTCTCTGCTGGCACTGCAGCAGCCTTTCTTGGGGCAAAATTCTCACTTGCCTTAAGCAGGAATTTGCTCGAAGAGCTAAGTCAAGACTCTGACACTAACCCATCTGAGAGAAGCCTGCACACGCTCCTCTGAGAAGAGGGAGCACACCACTGGTCACTGCGTTAGGACTTAGTACCTCTGGACTTGGATCCGTTAGTTTGTTAGTGAATTTCTCAGCCTCCACCAGAGAAGATGCTGGTTGAATAAGATTGACGGAATACTTTTGCCCCATATATATTCCATATATTGTCACAGAGAAACTTCAGGATGATGACAGTAAAACAACTTTGTAATAAGATTTTCTCAGTTCCTCTGCACTGCTGGGATGCAGTTATAAAATCAGCGGGCAGGTAGAAGGGTAAAAGAATCTCTTTCTTTTCATGGGACATCAGATGTGCACCATGGTGTTTGATACCCCTGGCAGAGTTATATCCACATCTATCCCAGTAATCTTTCTTCTGGGCTCAAGGCTAACTCAAAATATGCCGTTATTTTAGGGACAATGTGGGGAAGGTAGATGTGGGCATGACTTCCACAGCCCTCTGGATCCAACACCTGAAATCTCATGTGTCTGCTGGCCCCTGATCCGGCTGACAGACTGCAGCAAGACTGCTTCTCTTGGCATCAGCATCTCCCTGCTCATTGCCAAAGCTGGAGTTCTGTAAACAGATCTCATCCTGGCATATGTTATATTGCCATACAGGCAACACTGTTCTAACTGATTAATAACAAGCAGCTTGATAGGATTTGGGGAGGCACTGGAGTAATTAGTAAGATAAAGCCAGGTTTCTTTGTGCTGCACTTTCACTGATGACAAAAGCTTTACCTCAAAGAGTTTCACTGATAAATCTGTATATAATAATAATATTAATAATAAAAGCTTTTTGCTAAAATGCAAGTTAAATATTCCTTTAGGGAATAAGAGGAAAGGAAGCGTTCAAGCCCTGGTACCGATGGGAGGCCAGGAGAATGGAAGAGGAGAGGAAGTTATGTCAAAGCTATGCTGCTAGGAAAGGACCTGCTTTTCCACCTCTGCTGATAGCAAGGTTTGGGATTTAATCTCCTAACAGATAGCATATTCATCTTGGGAGGCATGTTGGCAGGGTTGACTGCTCAGCGCTTACAGGCTGGGCTGTCCATGCATTACCAGGGCACAACGTGCTGATTTCCTCTGGCAAGACAATGAAGTGGATTGCTGTTCTAAACTGGGCCCTTCTCTGCCCTTCCACGGAGTCGCTCCCACTTACGCTGATCCAGGGATCAACAACATACAGACTGTGTGGGGCAAGTTTCAACTTTCACCTAGCTGGCTGTTTAGCTGTTGGTAGCAGTGGGATCATAAGTACTGAATATTCGTTATTCATCTTCTCAGCAGGCATAGTTTCTGTTAGCTGTAGTGAGAAATTATGAGTGTGGGTTTGACTCATACAGAGTAAGTGACCAGGTATCAAAATTGAAAAAAAAAAAGAAGAAAAGGCTACAAATGTTGCCAAAGTGACAGCTGTTCATTTACTAAAAATACCTTTTAATATTGCTGGAACTTTTAAAATAATCTAATTTATATGGAATATTCCTCACTAATTGAAGCTGTCTGTTTTTTTATTAAATAGAAAGGTTACAAAAAAGTATATTGACGTTTTGAGAGTGATTCCTCTCAGGAGCATATTGACTGTTATGAATAGGATTTTACATGATGCAAGCCCCTAAATGCCAACAGTGATATGAGGAAACCTGCGGATTCTTGTAATTGTAAATGCAATAAGCAAGGCTCTGGGCTATTGCATCCCCTTTCTGGAGATCATTGTTGTAAAGCTCAAAGTGTTGTTTAGCCCTTGGTGTTCTCATTTATTTCCACAGCTTTTTCTGAAAGCAGAAGTTTGAAAAATGAAAGTCTTTCAAGAATAATCACTCTCTAAACACTTAATGCTGCTGTGACAGCACTGTCTATCACACAAGATTTAACTTTGGAAATCCACATAACATAGAGAAAAAAACATTTTCCAATTAGCCGAGACTGGAGGCAGATTAGTTCTTGAATGCAGCATTGAGAGATGCCAGGTTGTATATTAATGGACCACGGGAGCTGACTTCTGACCATAATTCTGACTGCATTGGGTGGTGCATAAAATGGAAACAGCAGCTCTTCTGCCCAGAGGTGCAGAACTAGCTAGTTGATGTAAGTTACCCTTGGGTATATCTCATAGGTCTTAGTGATCTACAAACCTGTCAAGTACAAAATATGTCAACCTCATTCTTTTATATAGATGGGGAAGTTGAGGTGTGGAGAGGTTAATAGATTGCCTAAGGTCATACCGTTCTTTTGCCAGACCTAAGAATAGCACCCATGCCTTCTGTCTCTAGTTTTATGGACACATGCATGCATTCGAGTCCTAGCTGCAAAGTCTGTTGAACAAACTTTTTCCCTTTTTTTGATCTTCGGGACCTGATTGGTGTACAAGTTCATGATCAGTGGAGTTGCAACTCAGAGGAGGTGCAACAACATTAACAATCTTTAAAATCTTTTATAGTATAATTCTCTTCGGTAGAGTAAAGGGATGGTTTTCCCCAGTCAGCAAGATTTTGATGTTTAGATCCACAGTGGAGCAAGGCTTGTAGCAATTCTTGCATCAAGAGTTTAACATCGCTTTTTTCAGATCTGTAGCGCAGACTTCTATCACTTGAGCTAACAGGGTACATTGTTATACTGCTATATGTCATATGATCCTGACATTAAAGGATGCAGAATAAAGAAATAATCAGATGCACACGGTCAGGAAATTTCACAATCCTGGCTGACAATAGATGACGCAGGAGGGATGGGTTCAGTTTCAGGTCTGTGTTGTAGTTTCCTTGCTCTCGGTCAGTTCTCTCTCCTCTTGAGAGAGAGAACTCTCTCCCCAGCTTTTCTCCTGATCTTCTTTTTCACTCATTCCATCAACAAGCAAAATTCCATTATTCACAACTCTCATTCCAAATGTCTGTCTCCCTTCCTTTTAGTTTGTAGTCACCCCGTGCTTTATTTCCCTCTGAGCCTTCTTTTGATCCTACACACCTCTTTCTCTGCCATCTAGTTGGACCCTAACCCGACTTCTTCCCTCTGCACTCCCAGCCAGTCCTGCAGCTCTTTCTCCCATCCTCTGCACCTTTTTAGCTCCCCGCACTAACTCTGGTCCCTCCTATTACCTTACTGCATTTTTTTTTTCCTGGAGAGGCCAAGAGACATATTCCCAGTGTCATATGTGAGAAAGAGTTGAGCAATCTTAACTGTGGGCATTGCTACCAGTAATAAATATTTATATTTTATTTAGGCACACAATATGCTTTCAGAAGCATTAGATCTATAGATTGTAGGACATTAAATGACCAAAATAATTTAACCTGATGATAAGAAAATAGAAGATGGATTGAATAAAAGGCAAATACTGTAGGGAAAAAAACAAACAACAAAGGCAATAAACAAACCACAGCATGACATAGGCGGATTGAATGCCATCCTTGGGCAGTCCTATCCAAACCCATCAAAAGAATTATATTCTGGGCCCCTTTTTATTGAACAGGCAGATACTGCTTTGTTTCTTCCAGATAATATTTCTAATTGCTCTTTCATTTGTGATTGCTGTCCTGTGCTTTTGGAAGGTTATTTTTTACCTCAGTATTTTGTGGTGGAGGGACAGGAAGAATGAGATGTGGTCTGACCAAAGGACCAGGTTCTGGGAACTCTCTTATTCTAACCCAGCTCTGAAACGGACTCAGTGCATCCTGGACTTATCATCTAGCTTCAATGTCTTCAGCTGCTTCAGTTTTCTAAGACAGAGATAGCAGTACTGATCAAACTGCTGCAGAGGAGTATTGCACCAGGACTCATTCACATTAAGTAGGATGACACTGTAGCTTTGGCTTCTCCTGCTGGTTTTGATAGGAAAGGTAGTTAGTTATCTTTTGCACCTCTGCTTGCTTCCAAGAAACTATTGCACTGCTGAGCAAAGATGAGCCTGCAGTCCCTGTACCTACTGTGTTGCTTTTATTAGGACTCCTACGTTAGAGCCTTGGTGACCAGACAAAAAATAGGGCACAGCTGAAATGGTTCCAGGGAAAGGAAGCGTCACAGGGAATATAATAGCAAAGCAAAGCATAGATTCTGGCTTTCATATGTCTCAAGCTACTGTTGGTACTACTGGGCCTGATTCGCAAGCTCTCTGAAGCCTCTTTTTCTTAGGAATGCGTGAACAAGGATTGAATTAAAAGCTGGCTGTCAGCGGGAGAATATAAGCCACCAAGACGCTGATACTTTAGATTTGGGTTTTTTTCACTGAAGTCACAACCAGTTTTATACTGATGACAGATGTGGCTCTTACACTTTGGATAGTCCACTGAATGGGCATAAGTAACATAAACTGTACAAGTGCTGCTTATATAAAATTGGAGAGACCAGTTCAAAGAGCACAAGGGTCAGTTTGGTCTGTGTGTTTTCCTTAATTTCCTGGAGAAAATGCCAGTAAAGGTACCAGATCAAAGATAATTTCTGGATGTGAATTCTGAATACTGCAGACCAAACTACAATGTATGGGGCATATAAAACTGCCATACAAAACCATCCAAATACGGTGCAGTTTTCATGAAACTGTTTGCAGGTGGGTCTGGTGAGAGCGGATAGAAACATCCAGGTGTGTTTATTCATCTCTGAGATGGGGCAACCCGCTTTTAAACAATTTATTTTACATATTTAGTGATACTTATACTGGGTTTTAGTATTGCAGTTTCTCACCACCTGTCCAAAATGTACCTATATCTTTTTGCTTCAAGTTACTACCTGAGGTTTAATTGCAGCAGACAGTCTGTGGACAGGGTACAGGAGCAGGTGTTGAGGTATATTGAGGTTGGTTCTCTCTAGAAAAAGGAACAGTCTTCTCCCTGGTGCCAGGAATACATGCAGAAGTAACAGACTAACACTCCTACATTGCCAAGGAGAATAAAAGAAGAGCACATTTGCTAAGAAGAGAAACTCTAATAAATACTAAAGGAGTAAAAGTATAGTCTAAGGTTAGGTCAGAACATTTGTAGTTGGACAATGTGGGTCCTATTAACCACTGAACATTGTATAGCAGATATTATGCATGTCAAACTACCAACTGATTATAAATACTGGCTTCTTTTACATAAGAAAACTGCTGTCCAAAGCAGTTCAAGTCATCACGAAATAGGTCCCAGTTAGAGCTAGTGACTGTAGAGGTTTAGGCATACATATAGCTGTTCCTGCTTTGGGGCCAGGGACTGTGCTAGATGCTCTCTCAAGGTCTCTTCCAGTCTTACTTTCCAAGACTCAGTAATGTCAGTGACTTTACAATGGGAACTTTCTTGAGTTTCTACAACAGTGAAGCTGGCATAATAATATTTACGTTTCCCAGGGGTATAATAAGAAGATAAATGTAATATCATCAAGCCTAGCTATTCAAAAAATGTTAAAGCTCTGAATTTCACCAGCTTGGGTTAAAAATGACAAATTCCTGGTTCTTCAGGTTTGCCTACTGGGTTCCAAAACTGCTTCACATGCCTGCATGAGAACCCCGAGGACAAGGAAATTCCTTTTTTCCCCTAACAGAATCTCCAGATGCTACACAAAATAGAACAAAAATCGCCACCAATGTTTGTGCATAAAGCAGATCTGCTGAGATCCCTGTGAGGTAGTAAAGAGGCGTAAGATATTGTATCCAGCAACTACCAAGGGACTGTGAGGGTTTTGACACGAGACTTTCCTTCATCATTAATCAAATGGTCTGAACACAGTGAGCTCTGTGTGCCTGTGGAGGTGTTCTGAGCACAGGTTTAAGGCAGACTTTCTTAGGCCAGTATTCCCCTATGAGGGCAACCACAACTGGAGACATTTGAACCCCAAAGCTGAAGAGAGACATTTGAACCCCAAAGCTGCCAAGAGAGGTGGTCCAAAAGAGGGACATGAAGGTGGCACTCCAGCTGAGATCTTTCTCATGTCATTCTTCTGTGCGCATGTGTTTTCTTCAGGCTTCCAAATCCCAGGCTGCAGTCCGTACCCTCTTGCAGCACTACGGGTCTCACCCACTGCTTTCTGCCAACCCTTGTCCCATAGCCAGCTCCCAGATGGCTGTCTCCATGCAGGCTATCATCCTGTAGGAAGCCCTTGACAAACTAATACGATAGTTGCCAAAGAGCAGATCATTTTCCAACAGCTCAAGAGAGAGTGAGCAGTAATGAGAAGACCTATTAATTACTGTTTGAGTGGAATTTTATCAGGGAAGTAGGAGAGAAGGAAACTGATTCATCTGAGCTAATTTGCAGACATGGGCCAACTGTTGTCTATGGGCTATGCACAGTTCACAGAGCTCTGGAGTGAGATGTCTTCATGCCTTGGAGACCAACACCAACGTAAGCTTTGTACCTTAACCTCAGCCTGCCAAGTCCCATCCAGACAGACGATGCATACTGGGAGTTAGGCTCTTTTCAAAATGAGCATCCCTGCCCAGCTTTAAGCAAGTCTTTTCATTCATCTCTAGTATTTCTCCTTAGACAACTGCAGTAGAGCAGTGTATAGCCTGCTCTTGTCAGCTGTTCAGAAATGTAGAATTGTGAAAGTACAGTTAATCGATAAAAACACCATAACTGAGAATATGCGGAAAGATGTCATAACAGTTTTGGAGGTAATCTGTGTGAAATTTATTGGTGCAAGAAAGATCAGTTTGTGAGAGAGAGGAACTGAGTAAAGTTGTCTGAAGGAGAGTGGCGATGATTACTAAATAAACAAGCTACGAGCATGCACAATGAATGAAGGTGTCACTGGCTTTTCATTATTGCTGTTCAGTAACACCAGTTGGGATCAGGATCCCCTGAACTCATCTCTGCGGGCTGTCCTTGCCCTGATGAGTTTACAAGCTGAGAAATCAGGTTCATGCTGACTATGTTTAAAAAATGTGGACCTAATAAATTACCAGGTTCAAATAATTTGCATTCCAAGGGGATAAGGGAGCTCCCAACTTGCTGGATGCTGACACCAAATTCTTTCTTTCTGCAGTATCCGTAATGGGTATAAGCCCAGTCTGTTTATTCCATCGACGATATTTGCATTTCTTGAGTGGCACCAGAACTTTTTTACATCATCATCAGACCTTTTAACAACACTTCTACTAGTTCTCCCTAATGGCTCCTAACTGTGCTAATAAGCATATTGTGTGCAATGTGGCATATCTGCCTTGGGATATTTTAGGGACATAGTAGACGAGGGGCAGTAGACCAGCCAGTGTGAGTGTAATGTTTCGTGTTGCTAGCAATTTGTTCATGTTAGATGATGTCTCATGTTAACCCAGCTTAAAAAAAAAAAAGAAGTTATCAACCGTGTAAGCATCACTCATTTAGTTTAGCTTCAATATTTGACAAAATTATGAGGACTGACTCTAATCATTAGGACCATGGTTTGAAACTGGGGTGGCAGCATTCACTGAATACAAACATTTCCTACTTACCCTCCTGTGAGAGGAGACCTGAGCCCTGTGGAGCCTATTATAAAAGACATTTTGATGGAATAGGCTGAAATAGCAAGATTTATAAATAAAAGAAGATCAAGAGAACTGTACATAAAACAGCCCATACCAAACTAACCTAATTACTCTCTATGGTGAGGTCAGTAAGAGAGCTGATAAAATGAATGTGTATGACATTTCTATCTGTTTAGACCTTGGAAAGCCATTGATAAAAATCTCCTATCAAAGGGCTGGACTCTTTGGCTGCTCAAGCTGCATAAGAAGGTCCCATGTGTTGAAACAGAGATGAGCAATGAGGAGGTCATTCTTGGGGCCACCAGGTTCTTACAGGGGTAGGTTGCTTGCAAAGACCCTCAGCATAGTTTCCCAGGTCCCCAGTGACTAAGAGCAAGGCTGCATGCAGAGTAACAGTGGTTTTTATGACACATCAGAAATACTGTTAACTTCAAAGAATCTGCTAGACAATTCCTTCAAAAAGCACAAAATATGTCAGGGGAATGGGCTAGAAAATGGTTGATGGAAGGTAACATGGGAAAATGTGAAATGAAGCACTTGAAAATCCCAAGCTCACACAGCTGGCAGTGTTTAGAGAAGACATGGAGTGTTCTAGCACTCTCTGGGGCTTTGGGATCCTTGTTCGCAGGAACTAGAGCAGAGCAAGGAAAGAAGAAAGCATATTTCTATAAATGTTCAGCCATGATGTTGTGAAGCCTAATCTTAGCCCTGTGTGCAACCTTTCATACTCACTTTGGTTAAATAACTGAGCAAACTTGGACACAGACACCAAAAGGGGCAATTTGCTCTTGGTAGAAGGTATGTGTAAACACCCGCATGCCACTTGAGCCCATGGTACCAGCTTTTCTGTTGCTGGTGGCTTATGCTGGCATATTTTACCTTGCAGCTGGGGGCAGAGGATAGGAATGTGCACACAGCTCAGCTGACGTGCAGGGATTTGTTCAGTCTCCATAACCTTTAATTTGGAATAAGAGCGTGCATGCACAGCATTGCACAGGAATGCCTGCCTCCTGAACAGCTCCACGCTTACACAAGGCATGAACCTTGGTAGGATTTACGAACAGATCATTCTCCCTGATATACCAGCATCTCCGTAGAGCTGCCAGCTGAGACTGGGACATAGTAGACCTCCAGTTCATTTCCAGCTGGCTTAAAAATCCTCTCAGATGGAAATGACTTTCATACCAAAATTAACCTGGGCTGGTTTCAGACCAATATCTTAAAGGCGTACAGATTTTCTACTACCCTTTGAATCATCCAGTCCCCCAACAGGGAACTTTAATGCCAGTGCAGCATCTGCTGTAGAATATTTATATTCAGGGCTTCCTGTGTGAAGCTCTGGATGGATGTGATTACTGAATATGTTGGAAAAAGGACAGTTTACTGCCTGGCTTTTATTTCCTGCTATTTTGTATTTCTATGCAAGGAGCTTATATGCCATGTTGTAAACGGCTGGTTTTCTTGTATGATGTCTCTTTTTTTCTCATTCTCTTAATGGGCTTCTCGCTAAAACTGACGTTTCAGCAGCATTCCTATTATTAGTTATGATGCCAGTAAATGGAGGTCTCAGTAGTGGGTGAAATTTAAATTGGGTTTGAAGAGCATTCAAATAATTCAGCGTTTTACTTTCATTTGGTGGTTCAGTTTGCACAGTGTATGATTTAGTTATTCACATTTTAGTTACTGTGTTGATGTTGTTTAGCAAAGACCTTGTTTTGCCTGGGACCCGACTATAGCTCTCAGCCAGTCTGATGTTGTTTACTGTAGCTAGCATGAAACTAATGTTTTGTTCTCTGGGTTCCTGTTTGATGTTATAAGCCGAGTCAGACTAGCTAGTGCAGGAATCATTTCCATTTTGCTTTATACTGCTCACATGAAAAACAGCTAGCAGTGGAAAAGGACCTATTTCTGAGCATAAATGTTAGGTATGCTTTGCTCTGTTGGGAGTTTGTAGCAGTATAGTATCTTGGATAGGGCTTTACTTTTCATTCCAAAGAGCTATCCTAAACTGCAGCAATTGATTTGAAACAGGATATAAAAGACTAAGCAATCCAAACCTGTGTTGTGAAAGAAGTCTGCAAAGTTTACACCTTTCCCTTGGACATCTTCAATCATCCTATGAAAAATCCTGACTGGCAAGTATTTTTCATAACTGAGGCTTATATGAGTCTTGGTAAATATCTCCTAGTAAAGAATAAGCTTAGCAGTAAATATTAGTCAGCATTGTCTAGAGGCACCAGAATTCTTAGTTTGTATTTCCAGATATCAACGATAACTCTGTGCGTTTATTTCATCAGCTGTAAAATGAAGACATATATTATCATTATCCCAGGCCAACCTGGGAGAAGTTCCACTCAGATGCTGGCTTTGTCAGACAGAATTGGCTCCCATCAGTTCCACATCTGCCTTAGATGTGTGCCAGGGGTTTCATCCAAGACGCTGCATATTTAAGCCAGCCGACACAGTCGTGATGTCAACTAGAAGGTGCTGCAGGCTCTGTTCCTCTGACTGGTGACCTGAGCGTGTGAGCAGGATAGCTTTTTCTCCTAAGGAGGTGCCATCACAACACAATGTAATGTCATCACATCACTTGGTGCTGTCATGGCATGATGACGTTAATTCATGATGTCGTGGAGCGACACCAGTTTATCGTGATGGAGCAGTATCTCAGGAGAGTGTCCAATTACCTCCATTCGTACATTGCGTCCTCCTGTCAAGTTTGAGCTTCACCTGAATATGGATGTTAGATTATACCCTGTGATGTACATATGGGAAGCACAGAATGAAAATAATTAAGCCTGAATGATCTGGTCGCTCACCTTGGCATTCAGTTCCATGTATCCACTTCTCTTATCTGAACAGAAGCTTGAAATAGAAAAATTAAATACCGTGGGCCTGATTACTCTTTCTTTTATGTGTGCGTAAATCAGAATGAATTCCAGTGAATTCAGCAATAGGCAGAGCAACTGTCTGCAAGAGCAGAGTCACGCTGCTGAAACACTGAAAAGATAGGTTTTAACCTTTACACTAACACAAAGGATATCCCAAGCTATTAATAGGACGTATTTAATTTTTGCCCAATAGCCTAATTAAGACCTAACTCATACTTGAGGAGAAAAGGAAGCAATTTGATTTACGGTATCTTATATGATTAAATCACCGGGGAAGATAAGGAAGGATTTGAGATGGAAGGGGGGGAGTTTTAAAAGGTATCATTTGTGGAGAATGGAATCTCTTTCTTCTTACAACCCTTTTGCCCCTGTGTTCACAGCTTAAAGAGGATTCACTGGCTTTTATTTATTTGCCTAAACTACTGATTTTTCATCTTGCAGGGTGGCTTCAAAATCCAATGTGAACTTTTTAAGGCACCTAATGATCCATTCTATTATCCCTCAGGACAAGGCTAGTTCCAGTGATTTCATGGGGAACTGATTCGGAAAATACCCTTTTTCTCCCTTGCGGTCTCCTAGGCCCTTGAATCATGTCGATATCTGGATACCTCTTTTCTTTGCAACAGTATGGTGGTAGCCAGAGTCAGCAAACAGACCTGGAGTGAGGGTTGATTGGGGAAACAGATTCACACTGTATGTAGCCCAAACAATGTACCTACGGAACAGCTCAATTTCTATGCCAAAGATGAGACTTTATTGTCAGGTAGTTTTAAAAGCAGTACAGATGTACAGGATTCCTTGCCCTTCTATCTAATCATATAATACTGCCATTTTTTAAAAAAATCCTCCTTATTGATTTTCATTTTGCAATAGAAATACTTACAAAGTTAGACAGACTTGAGAAACTATAAGCCAATAGCAACAGAAGGTATCACGGGGCTTATAAAATAGAGTGTTCACAGATACTGTTGTTGAACTAATGAAGAGGCAATTCAGAATGTAATAAACCATTGCAAACTTCGGCCATCAACTTCGGTCAGAAGTTTCGCATGCATGAGTCTCTGTGAGTGAACCATGCCACGTGACGGCAGTAATGTTTTTCATCTGTGCATCTCAGTGCTTTAGAGGTGTCTAAACCTTTTACTGACTGGGAAATTGTGGCAATATGTAACCAAGAGATTTGCCTAAGGAAACACAGATAATTTCTGATATAATTAGGGCTAGAAATAAGGTCTCCTGATACTCTCAGCTTAACCATTAGACCTATTATCTCTCATAGCCTACTGTAGAGAAAATATCACGGCAGAACTGCTGCACCCTTTCTTCCTAAAACAGCACTGGCACAGCCTAATCCTGTTCTGCGCCTATCTGGAGTATCTCTCTCAGTTCCTTCTCTGCAGGATCGAGGACAGAATGGAAATTGAGATCCTTACTCTTTTTCAAATCCTGCTTTTCTCCCCTCTATTACAGTACAAGCCAAACAGAGCTCAGGCCTGTTTGAAGGCAAAAAATACATCAGTCACACAGAAAAGTCCACTCTGCTTTCCTGAATCCAGTAGTACAGGATATTGCTGCCCCATTACAGGAATGATTTGGCACATGGCATATGAAGAGGGTCTGGATTCTGAAAAAAAAAAAAAAAAAGATTGTCACCAGAACAGAAAACCCTACAGCCTTCACTAAAATATGAATCTCGTAGTCTTCAAGGAATGTACAAAACAAGTGGTTACTTCTGCCAGGAAGTGGCAGGAGTCACTTTGGCAAGGTGGGAGATATCAAAAAAGAAAAGAATTACCTATCTAAAGGAAAGGAGTAAATATATTCTCACCTGAATGCTTATTTGTTGTTCCAATTTTTTTCACGGCCATGACCTTTACTTTCATTGCTAGCACCATTGTGTAATTTTGCCTGTGTCCAGCATGCTGGCACACTCGTCAATTTGATGCATAGACTGCGTTATGGCATGGTTGTGGGTAGTGTGAGCACTGTAGAGGGAAGGTGTGATTGGGCTGCGTTCCTTTTTCAGTGTGTATTGCTTCTTGAGTGCTTTGCTTGCAGCAATAGGGTGATACCCAGTGAAAGGTGGAATGTCTTTAGGGGGCAAGAGAAGTGGCTGGGATGGTTAAACACAGAATGCATTCATCATTGTGTGTTGATAACCTGTATTTGGCTTTATCTTCTCATGTCCCTTTTATGCCCCCCTTACACCCACAGACATGGAAGGGCCTGATCCACTGCTGTTCCCGCTGGTCTTTTTGCTACGCTTGACACTTCAGCCCTGCCAAGCACTCGCGACATTAAGCCTATGGGCATGCATGAATCATGAGCTACCTTGGCCATAATTCAGGGAACTGTGGCAGATGTCTGTCTTCTGGAAAAATGCCACAACCACCCACATCTCATAAAAGAATTAACCTTGGGAGATGCATGCAATTGCACTAGAGACATGTGCAGTGCATCTCCTCCAGCTGTAATAATGTCCAGTGTCTCCTTGGGAGGACACACCTTCTGGGAAGCACCTCTTTGTGGGCTCCTTATTTAATCCACATTGTAAGGGGTGCTTCAGGGGTCATCTGACCAGTTTTCAGTGTTCACCGTGAAATATTAACATGCAACATCATGACAATATGTTGTTGCTGCCCAGTGAGCTGCACACACTGTGATTCATCATTCTTTAGGTTGGAAGTGGGGTGCTCCTTGAACTTTTTGATGTTTCAATGTTTGCTGTAGTTGCCTGCTTTTGCTGTAACGCTAACTGGGATGAACAGGCCAGAGATGTTTTTCTGTCATTTTGGAATAGCCTAATCAGTAGCACTGAGAAGATCAAAATGACACGAGAAGACAGAGACTCTTGCTTTAAAGGAGTATTTCACATGTGGGGACACAGAGAAGTGGAGAGATGTAACATTGAGGAGGAGAGAGAAAAAAGAAGAGAGAATTTGTCTTGGTAGAGCTGGGAAGACTGAGGGAAAAATCCAGGGGATTTGAGGGAAGACAGCACTGTCACCTTGTCTTCGGAATAAAGAGCTCAATAGGGTAGGTAAGAAAACGGAAGGAAAAAAAAGTAATGGGAAGGAAGATGTGGATGGATAGGATACAGATTTAGAGAAAAAAAAAAAGAGGAAGAAAAAAGTCTCTTAAAATAGCAAAGAATTCAAAAAGTTTAGGTTATATCATAAAATCAGGAGGATTACACAGTTTTCACTTCTCCAGAATAAGTAGCATGACAGATTAGGATCCTTCAAATACTAGGTGTTTAGGGGCCACCTGTATGTGGCCAGAAAAGAAGGCAATGGTCATATCAGAATATGACAACGGTACTAAAATATGCATGGTGAGAAATCAAGCAAGCTGGCTTGTATATAGGGAACAGCTGTGCAGAAACTATCTTTGTACCACTGTAGAGATCCACCAAGACTTCTGTTTGGGAATGAGAAGAGTCTGCTTTGTAAACCCAGAAAGAGAGGCATGTTCTGATTTAGGGCTACTGCAGTTCTGCCTTGATGCTTACCACTTCCACCTCGAGGGGAAAAAAACAAGTGCCAGAATGATTTAAAGACAGAATATCAACCCCCACTGCTGCAGGCCTGCTTTCCACATTTTCTTGCTTTTATAGTTTTAGCTCTTGTTCCAAGAGAAGGACGTCTGTGTGCGTGTGTGTCTGTGTCTGTGCATTTCCTTCCAAAATTCACAAGCAAAATCAATGACTGAAATTCTTAAGGAAGACGTTGGTAGAAATTTTCAGAAGCTCATGAAGCATAATATCCCTCTTACCTTCCCCGCATCAAAAAGGCAGCACTTTGTAGGGAAAATTTGCTTGTGTAACTCGATTTTTTGGTGTCACTTTTCTTTCTATCATTTGCATTCCAGACAAATGTGGAAGGGTGAAGACAGTCTAGAATATGAGGTACACCTCTTCAGACTCACAAGACCTTCGTTCAGCCCTCCTGTGCTACAAATGTCTTGTTCAACATTAGGAATATCGCTTCATGTGCCCCATATCTCAGTTTCCTAACTGTAATGTGGGTATTACACTTCTTGTTGTTTCGGAAGTGGTGGGAAGATAAATCTGTTAAAGACTGTGAGATGCTCAAACGCTATGATTTGGAGATGAACATTAGACAAATATGCAAATAGAAGGCCCTACAGATCCCTTTCCATGGATTTTATTCAGGCCCCTATCTGACAAACAGGTATCACATTCGCAGCCCCAAGGGAGGACATGCAAGGCCTGATTTCTGTGTGGGCCTTTAAACTGATGTGGAAGTTTAAGATCAAGGCTGTTGCATGACAGTAACAGAATTGTGCTTTATAGGCAAAGAAGCACAAAGCAGTGCCAATGTCTTTATTTGAAAAACTCCTCGAGACATTTCTAAAACAGATTTTCTGTAAAATCTGTTGCATTCACAACTGCAGAATGTTATGATATAGCACAAAAGTTTTTATAGCTACTCAAATATAATAGAGGAATTCCAGGCTCAGGCCTATAAAACCTTTTCTAGAAGAGCCCTCCTTTACAGATTTCCTATGCATAATTCCTGCAAATTGGCAGCTATTTCGGTATCAATTGGGCATTTAAACATTATGCAGGAACGTTGGCAATGCTGTTCTGGATGCAGTAGTACCTATTTGATTAGTGAATTATTATTTTTTGCCCTATAATTGAAGCCTAATTAAAGTATTGTTTGGGGGAAAAATTTGGAAACACATGGCTGAATTTTAAATAATTACCAGTCACGTGTTTAGTTTCAGAGCAAGTACTTTTTTTTATAACATGCTTCTTTATTCTGTCTCCCAGCTATGTTGCAGCGCACTCTTTGCTGTTTTACAAACTGTAACGTACAATGATGGTCATTACTATTCATAGATTCATAGAATTTAAGATTGTAAAGGACGATTAGATGATCTAATCCGACCTCCTGCTTAGCACAGACCAGACATTTCATCCAGTTACCCCTGTATTGAGCCCAGTAACTTGTGTTTGACGAAACTGCATCTTCCGGAGAGACATCTACTCTTGATGTGAGGAATTCAAAAGGCAAATAATTCCTGGATAGTCCTTCCAGGATGCAATCATCCTTACAGTTAGAAAACCCTCAATCCTGCACCTTGTTTCTAATTTGAATTTTCTGGCTTTACATTCCAGCCATTGGTTCTTGTAATAAGTCTTTTTCCACTAGATTAAGAAGCCCTTTAAAAACCCCTGCGTTCTCATGATAAAGGTACTTATATGATCTAATCAAATCACCTTTAGGTCTTCTTCTGAATTTAATAATGAGAAAAATCTATTTATTTTGTAGAAGCACTTATAGGCCCCAATCACAGAGCAAAGCCCTGAAGAACTAACAGTTTTTAGGGCTGAGTTTTTAGGAAACTGGAGTTCACTTCTTCCCTGTCAGATTTCTGGTATGTCCTTGGGCATGTCGCTCAGCTCCTTTGTTTCTTGGGTGCTAACCTACAGGATGGGAATACCATGAGTACATATACCATGAGTATATATTCTTCCACAGAGTATATATGTTAACAACTGTAAAGTGCTGGGAAAACAATATTAGTGACTTTGCTGAGCACAGTAGAAGCACTTAACAAGACAGCAATCCTAAATCATTGTCCACCTAAACAAAAAAAATACCATCTCCATGTTAGATATGGGTCAAGGTTGAGTATCTCGTGTACCGAACTCTGAAACAAGTGCTGATTACTGTTGTGAAGTAACTGTGTTTTAAATTAAAGCAATAGTGAGGCATGACTACATTAGGTAACTGAGTGCAATGCTGTGTGACTTGATACGATGCTGACTTCAGCTGTTTCACCCTCACATTGTGCAGAAATATCGTTTGGATCCCAAAGATAAATGATTCAATGGCAGATGACTTGGACTTGAGTGAAACTGACTGACTCAATGCTCCCTTTCTTTTTTTTTTTTCTTTTTTTTCCCCCTGCATACCAGACCTGTACTTTTAGCTCAAATACAGGTAAAAGCTGGAGGACGATACAGTTTTCAGCTGTCCCAGCTGCCTCCAAAGCAATTGTGGAACTATACTCAATTTTACATACTGGCCCATCAGCCCTTTGGCAATAAGGCTAGATCTTTATAGAGCTGCAAAAGTTTACAGTCATGGACAGGGCTTTACATTCCTGTATGGAAAACCGAAAAAAAAAAAAAAAAATCGTTAAGTCAACAGGCAAATCCCAATTACAATTCCACAGTAGATTTCCAGTCGTGCCCAAGGCCTATGTAAATGTGAATATCACCCAGAAAGATATTGAGACTTGCCAGTTTGAGATGGAGCGTGCGTACTTCATAGACTGTCTAGAAAATATACACAGTACAAAATGATACCGTTGGAGGAAGCAATTCCAGTTGTGGACTCAGACCAGGCATTTGCCTTGGCATCACATCAGTTTGGGCAAAGAACCTGTATGTTTCTCTAAATGTACACTCTCCAGGCTCTGTAATGCAAGGTCAGCATAGGCCCTGAAGCATGCAGGTAAGTGGCCCTTGGAAACAGATGGGAAAGGATTTTGGAATAGCTTTTATCTCGTCCCTGTGCAGTTTCTCATTCCCATCCACGGTGGTATCCTCAGGACGCCTCTTTGCACTTGCTTGCAGGTTCTTATTCACTCCAGCTCAGAAACGCCATGATGCTGTTTCCTCTTTCCTTGGACTCTTAAACACAACGTGGCTTTCCGTGACTTGTGGTAAATGCAACAGTTACTTACTATGTTTTTGTCAACATGAAGTGCATCCTTTTCTCCTCTTTCTGAAACACTAACATGTGGCACCAAGCACTACTATACATCATTGGGTGAGGAGCTTGGGTTTAAGAACCCTGAATAAGAATAAACCTCTGAAGTCAGGATGTGTATTAGCTATTATCATTTGCTCACTCCTAATTACCTCTTTCCCTTATTTGTCTCCCTTTAACGGTATGTCAACAACATTTTCTAACCTCTCACTCAGCAACTGATTTGTCAGGACTGTAGGTACACATTTGCTCCAGTTACAGGCACGTGGTTAGCCACGGGGGGCACAAAACTGCACTAGCAATTACACAAGTGTGGATCTGGACTAATTCCATGAAAGTGCTTCAGGTTTAAACTGGTATTTTTGTTCTGCTGAACTACCTTTCATGTACCAAGCCAGGTGCTCGTGCCAGTCTGCCTGAAGTTGAAGCCTGTGTCCTGGGACACTGACTCACCTTCGTGGGGGGATCCTGTGCAGAGCTGTTCTCCCCCTAGACATGCTGGAGTCTCCCCTACAGCTGCCCATCAGAAATACATAAGCAGTGGCATTTCACTCTAAATTGCTAAGAGGGGGAAAGAAGTAGCCTCACTGCCTAATTCCTCTCTGTCGCTGGGTCTGCACAGGGGGGATGTGCTTTGCGAGGACAGTGTGGATGAGTCTCCCTTCTCAGCAATGTACTGCATGAAAGCAGAGGCAGGGGAAGGCTGGACTTGGTTTACCTGAAGGACTAAGGAAAGAAACGTGTCCATGCAGTAATTATTTACTGGAAAGGCTCACGTTTTTCCTGTGAAACGATTACTCAAGGGAGAGTTAAACTCACAACTTCTCTAGCATTCACCTGCATTTGCAAATAAATCAGCCATAAGAACAACTTAGGCAGCCTCCTCCTACATGTCTTCTCCACTAAAAGACGTGGGAGAACAGCAGTGCTGCTGCCTGTTTTGCTGCAACCCTGTCAGTATTTCAGATACCATGCTGAATTTCACAGGGTCCTGTATAGATTACAGTGCTTTCACTGCAACCTTAGGCTGATTCACACTTTCTCTGAGAACCTACAGTGACATATTAAAAGCTGCTCTGGAGGCTATGGCTTGAACTCCATGTTCAAGCCGGTATTTGTGTGCCTTGGTGGGGCTTGGTGCTGCAGGTTGGACGGCGCTTCAAAGAGAGCACAGTCCAGCAGCACCTGCTGCGGAAAATGTGAAGGATAATGCCCGTCGCGATGCTGTCTTTCCTGTCATTCTCAACAATGCCAGGTAGAAGATGACTCCACTGATTTGCTTCCCTCCCTTTTAGGGCAGCATTGATTTTGCAAATTGTTGGCATAAGGTCTACATAATACATAGTTTTATGCAGGTCCTGGATGTTCCTCTCTCCTGTGCACAGCTTGGAAAATAATCTTACAGCATTTCTAAGGTTGGTAGTAAAAGGAGCCCCTGATAAATTCGTATACATTTGTGCCCTGAGAAATGGGCTTTGGTTGTGAGGTGACAGGGTTAATCTAGCAGCACGCAGGTGTGAATCAACACTTTTTCCTGCCATGTATCTTGGCTAATTCCATGAGTTTGCCCTGTTACATTTAAGGCTGTTTCCAACTGGCTTGCTACTAACTAACCTATCCATGTACGGACTACAAAGATCACAGCAACAAGTATCACACAGTCAAAAGCATTCAAAATAACAAAGAAAAACAACCACAACAGAACCAAAACAAAATGTCCATCTCAGCAGTGCAGGACTGTTCTTTAAAAACAGGGACGTATCAGGCAAGGCTTTACACAGCAACATTTGAAAGTAATTACTTGACATCTAGAGGTCCGCTCCTACTGTAAGACTGCAAGGTCAAATTTTGCTCAGAAGGATATTGATATCTGGATTAAAACAGAACAGTTGTAAGGATTTTGGAGAGCCACATCTCAAAGAAATAAATCACCCACGCCGTTCTGAGTGTGTCGGGTTACTGTGCCTGTGATGGAGCGTTGCTCTGTACACATGCACAGTTCAAGCACAACAGGCGGGAGCATCCAGCGTCGGGGCTGCTGCATACATGCGATGCATTTGCAATTGTAGAGCAGCCAGCTGCTGGATGCCAGGCATTTGGAAAAGCGGTTGATAGCCGTGGCAATACACAGTTGTGTCCCTGAGCTTTTCTTACAGGACAGAGGATCAGATTGTGTAATGCAGAAAAATCCCATGTTATAAAGGCTATCTGGCAATTGCAGTGTTGCCTCATAGACCCTGGGCATCCTGTTAGAATAGGAACCTGAAAGTTGGACCCTCGTGTGGGCCCACATCTTGAGTTAAATTTTATCCGTTTGACAGATGCTAACCCAGGTCCTCTGGGAAAGAAAACGCGGATGTAACAGACAACAGAATTTGTCTTTCAAGAATTTGGAAAGCCAAATTCTACAAAATGAAGAGTGTTTACTATCTGCTGCTGACTCTGCCAGCAATGGACAAGCTGTTTATCGTATTGTCGCTCTGTTTCCCATGTATATGCTAGAGATTATCCACTTACCACTGCTGAAACACACTTGGAGGTTGTAAATTGGAAACTTCTATATGACAGGGCAGTAACTGTGATTTCAACTGTAATAGCCTGTGCAAACCTGGCTTAAACTACATGTGGTAGCTGCAGTTGAAATACAGGATGCAAAACCAGACCATATCCCGAAGGGTGTGCAAAGAATAGCCATAATCTGCACTTGGTACAGGAGCTAGAGAGGGAATACTGAAGTATTTCTTAATATTTCTCAGAAGTATTAGCTCACTGTGCATATCCAGCTCTGTGTCGAACACATCAGGTCAGTGTCTGACATTTTTGCAAGTCCAGTTTTCTGGATTCAAGTGTGGGGTTAACTGCTGACTTCCAACATGAGTTGGGAAAATGATAGCGTTTCTCTACCTCATTAAAAAAAGAATTGCCTCTGTGAAGCAGCTCAAGCTGGAGTCAGCGCATCAAGTCCTCATTGTTTCCATTTATGTATCAGTGCTCCTCACTGCATGAAATTCATGGTGCGTCTGGATGTGACCACATGAATTTAGGCAGCACTCTTGGTGCTCCTGGGATACCGGGAACCTGACTCTGGGTCTGTGTCACTCCAAAATGTTTCTTTTTCCCATCAGAAACAAAGGGTGGAGGCAATTCCATCCACCATTAGAAGAAAATTCCTGCAAACCAGGGCATGGACCGCTTCAGAGAAGCAACTTCTCCCCATCAAAATCCTTCCCCCTTCCCAAGCTGGAAAGCTTTTAAACCTCTGTGCTGGGATCCAAACTGCCAGGGGCTCCTGTCCTGCTGCTGCACCTTGCTGTGCTAGTGGGCAGGACCAAGGAGCCTTTGCATCTTCAGAGCGCTGATGAATAGTGTGTGAAGCTCTTCCTCACGAGGTCTGTCCAGATACTGGCAATCTTGCCAATATTACACCTTTTTTGAAGTTAAAGAGGGCAAAGTGGTGCTAGCTACAAATTGCCTGGCCCATGATTGTCCAGGTTTAGGCTATCTGGGGAGGGAATCGGGGAGTGTGTGGACGGCGTCCCTGCCTCTCCTTTGCCAGTTGTCCCTGTGACTCGCCAGTGGTCAATGAAGCCGAGCAGCTTGGGTTTGGATTTAGAGAAGATGAAATTACACTGCAGCTATCCAGCAGACAGTGTTACAAAATCCAGGCCTTTAAAAGTCTGGCTTAAAAACCCCGGTCGTTTTGGGCTGTTTATTAATTCCGTTATTTTGAATTTTTAGCCTGCCCTTTTGTTGCGCTCACAAACACTCCTCAAAGTCATAGCGTGTTGCAAAAAAAACAAAACAAAAAAAAAATCATCGCTGCTGTTATTATTATTTAACATAACTGGACATCCTCATACGCCGATCTGTCTCCGGGAGGTGGCCCCGGAGAAAGACGCGGCACCCGGCAAGCACGGCAGCGGCAGATCCGCGGGGGATAGCACCCGCCTGGAAGATGGGAAGGAGCCCACGAGGTTCCCCGTCGGTCAGGGCCGGGGGGGGACGGACCCGCCGCCTCGGGGAGGCGCCTGCTTTTGCCCCCCGCCGGTGGGGGCCGGGGGACAGACCCGGGG
>VFFE01007184.1:831168-897329 GCA_008921705.1 Burhinus oedicnemus
GTGCCGTGCCGTGGCGCGCGGCGCCGCGCTGGATGCGGTCGGGCGCGGGGGTCTCCGCCCGCTCCCTGCCGGCCGCCGGAGCGGCGGGGCGAGGAACGGACCCAAAGTTGCTGGAAAGCGCAAACTTGCCCGGCGGGTGCCGATGTGCAGGGCGGCTACCGGAGCGTTAATGTGGCGAGAGGGGGGAGAGACGAAAGAGGACTCCTTTCCCCCCGCCCGCCTCTCCCGTTTCAAGCACACAATATGGTACCCACAACCGGCCGGACCCACCGGAGTTCGGGCATAAACTCGTAACAGACGGACAGTTCCACAGGCTGTCCGAGCCGGCGGGTCGTCCGCTCCCTCCCTCCGGACCGGCAGCAATGGGCTGTCATCTAGTGAAAGTCGGAAAGCAGCTCATTTGGGTGAGGGGGTGGGGGACTGGAGAGTCGCTGCAGGAAGGATATAAATAGATTTTTATTAATTTTTTTTTTTTTTTAAGAAAGCGAGCGTTTTGGAAGTTAATATTTGGGAACATTTGCTAGCACATTCGGCTCTCTTGCGTACCGTGATAACCCCAAAGCCCTGTCCCCCTCCAAGATTTCGATCTTGCCGAGATGTATTTTAAGAGGCTGTCATCTCCGTTATGAAATGCTGAGGTTTGTTGACACAAAACTGAAAGAAAAAATAAATAAATTCCAGACGATTCAAAGTACAGGCTGACACTGTGTCCTTACAGTCTGCGTTTCTGAAGGTGGGGGAAAGATTTCAATGACATAGAGTTAATAATAGCAGTGCTGCCCTTAACTTTGTGCTGCCCCAGTGGATGTGCACTGCTTTATGTCACAATTTTCTTGTCAGTTTTGATTTGCTTAAGACTAGAAATACATTATATATATATATATATGTCATAGGAAGTATTTTTGAAAGCCTTTTAGATTAACATCTTTGATCTCAAAGTACATTTTTACAGGCGTGTAGTCAGGCCTTCTGAAGAGAAGGCTTATCGGCAGAAGAAACAGCATTGTTTATTTGGGAGAGCTGCAGCTTACCATGGTAATATCTGGCTTCACCGAAGGCATGGTTGTTTGCACTCCTTGTTAATTCAGAAATACCTCCCATTCAAACAGAGTCTTTCTGAATTCTTTTGGGTCTTGTATCTGTATTTCTAAATATCTTTGACCTTTGGGAGCCGGTGGGTTCCCTTTTCTTGCTGTCACGTAAATACAGGAATTCTTCAGAATAAGACCATGAGAAACATCTACCTACAGGGGGAGGAGAGGAAAGGGAACGTGCTGGTTCTCGTCCAAGTACCACAGCCTTATGGCCTGATCCAGCGTTGCTCTCACATGAATAATCTTTACTTCCATGAGAATCCCTAGAGGAGTAAAGTGTTTTCTTTCTAACTGCAGAAAGTTTTATAAGGAGGTTCCTGTACCAGGAGAGACATACTTAAGAGAGGCGTATAGTTTGTAAATAATGCATTGGCCTTCCCTCACCCAGACTGATTATTATCTATATTGTTCTAATAAACTGTGCCAGCTTTTTAGCTAAAGCTGTTTTATTCCAGATAATTTGGTGGGGTTTGCTAGGATAGATTTCGTTAGCTCTGTGCTGCCTTATCAGTGGTCTTATCAGAGTGGACCTGATCCTGTACTGAGAGAGGCAAGATGAGTAAAAACTGAACCCAATGGCGAAGACTGATAATTTCTTGCTAATGCGAAGAAATGGTCCTGAAAAGGCCACTAATTCTGTGTGTACCTCTGGTGCGAAGTAATGCTGTCTGGCTGCTTGTGGAGAAGAGACACGGAAGGGACGCAAGACCTCAGCCTGACCTGGTATCTTCTTGCTCGTTTTATTCCCCTTATGACCTGTTTTGTGAACCCAGAGAAGAGTCGAGTCACGAATGGCTATTTGATGATGATGCACAATTGCTGGGCAGTAGGTTAATGCTGTAACATGTGGGCTGAAATGCCTTGCAAGCTCTGCCCTAGGGCTGCCGTCATTGTTTCTCGGGAAGGAAATATTTAATGGGAGTAAAGAGTGCAATGGTAGCTGACACCAAGGCTTGAACAACGCTCTTTAATTGACTGTTTGCCCCCTGAGTAGCTCCCTGACTGCACCCTCCTTGTTTTTAAAGACGCTGGATATAACTTAAATCTTTTTGGAAGGTTTGTCGGTCAGAAGCTGAGATGAGCTGAAGAGATGGGCTGTTAAATTCTTCCTGTTATGAGCCAATTTTCTCCTGCTTTGGACAACGCACCCTTGTAACAACAGTGAATGATTTGGAGCATTGATTAGAAACCTTGTTTGTCTTTGGAGGTTTTCTCCATAAATCACTTAAGTCATCTTTCACTATAGGACTCTCAAAAATGAGGCTGCTTTTTTAAGCAGCCTCAGAACTGTTTCGTTCCGACAGGCAGCAGACTGACTGATTAGGATATTTTGCCTAAGGGGGGGAAAAGAAGAAAATAATGAACATTTTTTTTTATTTTTTATTTCTTTTTTGTTACAATTATATTAATTATCATCAGTGATTCTGTGTGTTGATTCTTGGTTCCATCCCTGATAAATTGCTGGTGTTCCACATTATCTCTCTCCTCCCGGGTAGCGTGGTTTTAATCATCTTATGCTGAGCTAAGGAAGGCTCGGCTCAGCCAGTTGTCCAAAGGGGAATTTCTCATTGAGATTTAAAAAGCAAAATCCCAGATTGGAACAAACCCATTGGGGCGGGCGCATTAGGTGATGTCCACTGACTGACAAGGTTCTCTTTAGGAACGGTCACGTACAAGAATGTGCATGTCTGTGGTCAACGGGATTAATGGCTGTGGAAAGAAAGGCTGTTGCTTGCAGTTAATTTTTTTTTTTTAATAGTATGCAGAGGGATTCCTGTGGCAGCATGGTAACAACCTCTGCTTGAATTTCTGAGAGATTTGGTATTAGATGATTGAAAGCCTGGTCAATCAGGGGAGTCCTGCACCTGTAGTGCCGTCGCCTCCTCTTAGTGGGGATTTTTTGCATATGAGTGTTGGAGAATGTGGCTGCCAGCGCTGCTGCCCAGGAGCAGAACAAACCCCCTCCTCACTTCGCAGAAAGGCTTTTTGTCACTTGGACTTGAAAGAAAATTGCCATCTGCTAGAGGGTGCCGAGCCATTTGCTTCTTGTGAGGAAGCAGGTGTGCACAGAATTGCTGCGCGTCCGCTGGGGAGGCTTGGCTTCATTGCTGCTCTGCAGGGCATCTCTGACCGGCCAGCCAGAGGAGAAAGGGATGTCTGCAGGGGAAAGCGCCAGCCTGGGGGCCAGGGTCTGGTCCTGCCTCTCTGGCACGGGATTTAGCACTTGTCAGATGCAGACAGTAGTTCTGGGCAGCAAGCGGGAGGTGTTACCAGTGTTCCTGTGGGATAGTGAGCAGGGGAGGCTCCTGCTGAGAGCAGTAAGGCTTAATAGGTGCCCATCATCACTGGAAGGTGGTCTTGAGGCTGCCTCTACCAAATTAATTGCTTTCTTTTAGCAAGTTTTGATTTGTACTTGTTTTATTTCACGCCGAATGAGGTTAATGATGCTGGTAGTGATGGCACATCTGGGCTAGCAGGGCTTGAACTAAATAACTGTATCAGGGCTGGATGCTTTAGTGTTTGCGGGATGCCACGTAGAGGAAGCCCCTTCTCTTGTTCTACTGCCCACCTGCTGTGCAGTCAGAAAATCTCTTCCAACTACGGTTTTGATGCTTGGGAAGGGAACTTGTCTAGGAAGGCTCAGAGAAGAAGTGGGGAGATGGCCCTGCTTGTCTTCTGCTACACTCCACTGAGCAGAGACACAGCTCCCTGGGAGGGCAATCTACCCCAGTGAGTGACTGACAGATGACGTCGCTCCATCCCTGTGAGGGCTGAGCAGCCTCCGTGAGAACTGGTACTCGCTGGAAGCACAAACACCCAGTGTCCCTGCAACAGCCCCATGCAGGCTGTGCATCAGTGGCACCCTTTGGGGTGTGCAGAGGCACTCTGAACTGCCCAGAGGTAAAAGAACAGCCCCAGGGAGAGGACCGACTGTTTTTTTTTAAAAGCCATTTGCAATATTTCTTTGGCATTTAAAATTTTTTTTTTCTCCATTCTTGTTGCCATTCCTGAATGGTTCCTGCTCAGGTCTCACATGGGGAAAGGGCAGGTGACACAGAGCAGGGCATGACCACTTTCTTGCCTGTCCTTGTGATACCTCAACCCCACACCCTGCCTGCAGTGATCCTCTTCAAGACTGTGGTTTCAGGGGGTTGAGTTTTTCAACTGTATACATTGAGAAATTGTTAATTAAAGTCCCCCTCCCTTGAGGGAGGGCGTATGGGTTCCCACTGAAATCAATAAGGCTCCTGCATGTAGACCTGAGGGTAGAAATGGACGCGTGCTCGGTGTTTGACAGGCATAGTTCAGAAGCTTCATTGTAAAGAAGTTTTTGTGTGTTGTATGCATGTGTGCAGTAGCCCCTTAAAAGCTGAGGGTGGTTACACAGGGTCTAAATGGAAACCTGGAAATTTATCCTTGAATGAGCTTCCTGGTGTTTGGCTTCAAAAGCCATCAGAAAGGCTCTTGAGGGCTTAAGTGCTGGGGCATCTGCACACTGGAACATTGTACGTGTGCACAAACCGTACAATTTAGACAATGCTTTTTTCAGCCAATGAAACACTCAAGTGGGATGAAATAAAAGAAAAAGTCATTACCAAGCAAAATACTTGAGTGAAATATTCAGCAAGGAAGGACAGTATCTGAATGTTTCGATATTTACTTTTCCAGGAGCCTCTTGAAAGCAAAATGTGTTTTGTTAGCAAAATTATTTTTTCCTCTCTGGGGTGCTGGTAGTACTTTGTTCTAGAGCTGTTCCTGTAGTTTGTCCTCGAGTTTATTACTGCTGGGTTGCATGGGGAATGGGGTTGTACAAACTGTTGTTACTGGAGAGTTGGTTTGTATCAACAAGCTATTGGCATGGTTTTCTTTAGGCTGAATCATTTGATCTTTCAGAGAATGCATGTGGATTTTCTTCGTAACTTTGACAGTTGTCCTACGACCCTTCCAATTCTGTCTCAGCCATTATCTTTTGGTCATAAATATCGTAAGTAATAAAAGGTATTTACCCAGAGCAAAAGATTAATTCTTCAGCTGTAAAGTAAAGTGTTTCTCACATTGACTGATGCTTGAGTGATCAGGATATTTAGCCAGATCAGCTTGTGACTGGTGAAAGGGCTGCCGGGCAAGAGACACCAGGATCTGAATGGCAGTCAGGCCAGATAAAGGTTGCACGGTCTGTGGTTTCTGTACGTATTCATTAACTCTGTGCAACTTCGCTTATTCTTGCCTGTGATTAGGCTACCATGCCACCTCCTCAGAAGCTGCTTCTGTCTGGCAGGGACAGTGCAGGAGCTGTCATACAGCGCACCTTCTCCCAGGACTGTGTGAGACTGCCTTTCAGGAGAACCAGCATCAGGCCTCCTCCCCTTGCTTCTAGTTGAGGCTGAGAACTCCAGAGGAGGTAATTGCTGATAGCAATCAGATTGGGTGCTAAATAGGGATATAAACCATTTAGTGCAATAGCTCTGATGATGATAAAGCCTTGAGCGCAGTTGCCAAAACAGAAGTTGAGCTTGCACATCTGTAATGAGCCAAGCGCCTTTGTGCAGTAACACCACTGAAGTTTGTGGAGTTAAACCCAAGAAGTACGGGATGCAACATGATTTCGAGCTCCGATTTGTGTCAAAAGTCCCTGAAAGTTCTTGCACCAAAAAGGAGATCTTTAATCAGAATGAGTCTCCTGCCCTCTCTCTGATTGTGATCCTTCTTTCATTGCCCACAAAGGGTGGGAATGGAGCTGCTCTTCCTAGACTGGAGCTACTTTTGCACCAGTGGGTATCTGTTATGAATCCACTGAAGCCCTGGGCAGACTGGATTTCCTTTGGTTCTGCTGGTACCAAAACTGTTCTGCTGCCCCATCCCTACTAACACTTGAGGAATTTGTGAATCAGTGAGTTGTGCCTACAGTGAGTATGTGTATCGCTGTGATAGAAAACATGGAGTGATGGATTACAAAAGGCACGTTCATTTACCTGACAAAGGTTGTCTGTCTTGAATTATTTATGAGGCTTCACAGCATGCTAGTAAATTTTGTAAAAGCAATGGAGTCCTGGTAACGTGAGCCTCTTCACTGCAGCTTCCGTGGTAGAGTTTTGCTGAGAAGGTACAGGAGGTGGGGGATGGAGGAGGAGGAAGAAACAGGCGGGGAGTGGAGGGATAGAGAGACTGCTGTTTTCATGTGCAGATGATGAGGTGTGCAGAGCAATGAAGTGCGAATTAGTTAGATCATGCTGTGCATTGGAGCAAAAATCTGTGTAGTGTTAGAAAGCAACTTAGGCTTCAGGGGAGGGGGAAGGATGGGGAGTACAAGCACAAGGACAGAGAAGGATGAAAATCTCCTGACCAAAATGCTGGCAGCTTCCCATCCGTAGGAATGTTATTTGCAGGGGTAGATTCTTTAAAGTATATACTAATTTCAGTGAGGTTTCCTTATCTGAGCTCACCCAAATGAAGGATCAAGCCAGCATTGGCCAGGCTTTTCTGTGTGGCAGTTGGTGTCTGGAAGGCTTGTGAGCATGCAGAGCATGTGGCTGTGGACCGAGGGGTTTGCTCAGGATAACCTGGAAGATGTGTGGCGCTTAGGAGCGTTAAGTCGGTGTTATCCAACAGGGAAAGCGAGGGCAATAAGAGGCTGAGTCCTGGCGGCAGCACGTTGCCTTGCCTCACTCAACACCATTTCGGAGCTAAAAATCCGTGATGCGGCAGGCACGGTGCAGGTTCGCGGTGTAGCTGCCACTGTGTACCTGATTTGTTGATAAATAGAGCCTTCTCCACACTTTCGGGTTTCTGAGCCTCTTGGCCTTCCAAGCACAAAGTTATCCCTTAAACTGTTAAACTGGTGGAAAGAATTGGGAAAGAGTGCTGTATCCATCTCCATTCAAGTGACAAACACGGATATGATTCTCCTTATAAATACCAATGCCTTTCAACTCATAACAGGGCTGGGTCCTGAAACTTTTTTCTCTTGTTGCAAGCTACCAGTCTGTTTGCTGTCAGTCTGTTTCTTCCGCAGTGAGCGCTTAATATCCTTCAGTCCAGAAGAATCCAGTGTCCAAAGTCTGAGTTCGTATTCATCCTCCAAATAAGAAAGAGGCCTATTTAAAAATATTTTTCAGACCTGACCTTGTGTAAGCCAATCGCGCTTCAGAAATGTATAAAGCTCTCACTGATTTAACTTTTGTCGAGCCAGAGATATTCTTGTATTTGAATTCTCATCTCTGTTGAATCTTATGTAATAATATCTCTTTATTGTGGCTAATGAATGCTTTCTGTACAGTATGGCACAGTGAGGGTCGTGAATGCAGTGCCTTGTTTGCATTTCTAACGTATGGTGGGTTTCACGGTCAGGTTTTTGGCAGCTGTAACACGGACACCAAAATAGACACAGACTTAAGCCAAGCGAAGCACCTAATATTCAGCTTTATCAGGTGTTGAAGACTGAGTCAGATTCTGGGCTGTGAGTGGTTGAACGTCTTTTTATTGCTCCATAATGAATGCAGTAGACCCAGGAGGAGCCAAAGTACCATTTCCTCATGTCTGAGGTAGTCTTATAAATCAGAGGTCTCTACTAAGCATTCACTGTAGTGTCACATTCTTGGGACAAGGAGGGGGAAAGGAAAAATAATGTCTTGTGTGGGCTTATGTGCTTCCAGGACCTCTGCAGGGGGAGGGATGCCCATTGCCCAGGTAAAAGTAAACCTTCTTGCAGCAGCGTGTCACGCATACCGGGGGGAAAAAGGGTGGAAGAAACAGCATTTAATTATTCTCAGCTTCATGGGCACTCTGCTTTCCCTTCCTCCCCTGTCTGCTTGGGGAGTGAGGGTAGATTACGTGACTATGGGGGGGTGTGGAAATCAATATTTTTCTCTTCATGTGGCTCTTGGTTTTTATTTATTCTGGTTTTGTTTGCTGGGAAATCTTAATAATTTTCCATCAGTGACCAAACTGATGACATTATTTTGCCTTCCACAGAATGACAGCACTTCCAAGAGCACAGACCAAAAGAGCATCAGCCCAAAAGTGGCCCCCTCTCTGCAGGGCAGGGATGTTTTCCCCCTCTCTGCACAGGCAGGGATGTTTTCATGCCCCTCCTTGGCTGTGTGCGGTGGGACTGCTCGTGATTGAGCCATTCTTCCTGATGTTGGATTTGTTACGATGCAGAAGAATTTGCTGTTGTCAGTCTTGCCTGCAGTACTCTGCTATGGCTATGTTAGGTTTAAAAGCTGAGAAACATTAAAAAATTCTTTTGAGATACCGGGCCAAATTCATCCGTGATGTAATGATGCTGTGGGATTATGCCGGGGACAACTTTCAGGCCTTTGCCTTTTAAATATCATGGTGGTTGTGGTTGCTTCTGATGTGATTTTTTTTTTTTTTTTTTTTTTTTTTTTTTTATTGTGAGATGGAGGAAAGAAATGCATCTAACACATCTACTATCTGCTCATGCTTTGGTCCCAGTTTCTAAATAACCCCATTTAGCACCTGCCCGCCTGTTTGACCTGGCAACGAAAATGTTGTGTTGGCATTTCTGACATCAATACCGCCTTTTTACCCATCATCTTAAGGCTAAATTGAACCCTTCTGTGTCACTTGCTCCTCGCTATGTGTATTTGTTTTGATCTAGTCTTACTTTATAGAGAAAAATATAACCAGCTCTGTCTCACTCCTACTGCCTGCTAGGGGCTGGGGCGCGCTCTCATGAGAAGTGGCTCCTTCCACAGGTGAACCTCATACCCTCAGCTTCCCCCTGCTTCCCTGTCCTCCCTGCCCAGATGTGAGGATGCAGTAGCCAGGTACAAAAGGGCTCCGAGAGCCGCATCTTGGCACGAGGTCTCACTTCACCATTGTGGCTGCTGAGCCAGCTCCTGCCTTCTCCACCTCCTACAGCCCTGTCCTGACAGCCTTGCTGGTGTCGTGTTTGCTCCAGCACACGCTGCTGTGTGGGAATCTTCTTCTCCTGCCTTTCTTCTCTTGACACCACTCCAAGTGGGGCCTTGTGCTGAAAGCACTGCTCGTTTGTGCAGTTTATGAATGTGATTATGTGTGCTGAAAGCAGCCTTTTTTTTTATTTTATAAGGGCCACTTAATAAATGTCACTTATTTGGTAACTCTTAGGCTACTGAGCGCATGGCCGCCTTATCATTGGGAAGTGGCTGCCAGACCCTGTCCTGTTCTCTGGAGTCAGAGCTGGCTGGTGGAAGAGTAGGTTTGCCCCTTGCCAGAAAAAAATATGTGTTTTCATGGTAGCTTGCATAGTACTTGACTTTCATTCTTAGTTAAATCTACTTATTGCTGTGTTTGTGCCATTTCAGGTATTATTAGATATCACAAGATAGCATGAGGATTCTTGTATGTCAAGTTTCTTCCAGAGAAAACCAAGCAGCTGCAGAAATGAAGGGTTTAGTAAATGGTACCTGTCCTTCTTGCAGAGGAATATCAGAGCGATTGCAGGGGGGTGATGGTGGTGGTGAGCTGAAAAGGGACCTGCTGTGGGCTCTGGGTGAGATGCTCCAGCTGTTGCATTACCTAAGGCCCATGTTGAGACCACAAGTAATGCGTATACCTGTGGTTTCTCTACTGAACAACATAGGCCCCTTGTTGGATGAAGGATTCATGTGCAATGCCTGGTGCTTCAGGGGTTGGGTGGAATTGGCGGCAAGAGCGCTGTTTCATCTCTCACCAGAGCAGCCAACTTACAGTACTGGGTGAACTGCAGTTTGTTGAAATGTTCTGGAGTTTGTGAAGTTCAATGCACAAAAGTCCAGATGCTGTGACCAAAGCAAGGACTCTTCCAAGTATATAGTATTTTTTTGTCTAACTTTCCACACGAAGCTAACCTTGCTTCCTCATTTGACTTTGCTACAATATTTATTACAATGTCATTTCTTCTCATTTTTTTTCTACTGCTATGATGTTCAGGTTTAGTATTTATCTTCTAATAGTTTCTGAATAGTGGAGTGCTTGCATTACTGGCAGTGACGTATAGTTAATCTTGAGCACAGATAGCTGTGGGGAGTCCAGACAGACTTCAGCCCTTGGTGGCACACTTGTGAGGTGAGGAAATTAGCTTGGAAATTGTTGTTAAAATTGCTCCTGTGTTAATTTTGCTGTGATACCACAGCTTCTGGCAGTATGTGGGTTACCAAGATGCTTGTGGCTGAGAATGAGGGCAGATTCTCGCTTTGGAAGAGTCTCAGCAAAGACTTTGTCTTATATCTTTGCTTTGAGGAGACTTACACTGAGGAATTCGGTCCATTTTTCCATTGCCAGGCCTATCTTCCAGGTGTTCTCTTATCCCCGATTGATCTTCTGGCCTACTTTTTATCCACTATGCATTAAAAGGTGACCAACCTGTCAGTCTTGGCTAGCATCGGGAGCAAAGCTTGTGTGCCTCAGGCTTGTTCCCTGGGGAGACAGGTAATTCTTTCATGATGCCCTTGGGATTTTCCCCCCCCTCCCCATTGCCATATGAGCATCTTGTCCTGTTCTTAGTCTTCCACTCCTTATAATGGTTTTTTAAACGCACTTTGTAATAGCACTTACACTTCCCTATTGCTCATTTTGCTGATGAAACTAAGGCTTCAGAGCCTCCAATATGTCAGCAGTGGAGCAGGAAATGCAACCCAGATCACGTAATTCCTCCTCTGTTCCTCCGAATGAATCTATGGTCTTCGTTTTGGGATAAAGGTTTCTTCTGCTACGTACTGACAAGACATCAGATTCAACTGCAAGAACAGAACTGTGGCCAGGAGGATTTGGACTCCAGGGACAGTATCTGTCCCTTTGGTGTTGGGAGGGTGGGAACTGTCCTTGTGGATGAAAAGCTTCTCTGAAGGACAGTATTCTCTAGCAAATGCCTGGACATCAAAGCTTGGGCAGTTCTGTTCTCTGTACAGTTAGGTGGAGGGCGAGAGTGCTTGCTGCCGAGTGCTTAGTGCGCTCAGTGCTGGGCTTTTGCAAATTAAATGGGTGCCCTCTGCTGTAAGCCCTATGTTGGCTGCTTGTGCCATGTAAATTACGGTCAGGCACCTTTCCCAAGAAATGCTCTCTTCAAAATTGCATTTTTGTGCTGATGATGCACTCATTTAGAATTCGATCTCTTGTGCTCATTGCCTCCTTGTGGCAAGCACTCACCAGTGGGACCAGTTACTGGGGGTACTGTAGGGCAGTAGCTCCTGACCATCCCTCGGATGGTACCTGAGATCTCATCTGAACATTTCCCACTCCCTGTGTGTGTCTCGGAGAGAAATTCTAGAGGCCATTAGGCTGGGTAATTTACATGCTTCTTGAGCCTGTGCCTAGGGAAATATATTTCACAGGTAATTTCAAATCTCTTGGCGTGTGGAAGAAGTCATTATTCTAAATAGAAAGGGGCTGGTGATGTCACAGGCCCCATTGAGAGGACCACATTAGAGACTGGGATTTTTCTTTCTTACAGAAAAGAGTCCAAGGCATTATATTCATAGGGGTTTTGGATGTCAGATGTTTTTGGTTTTAAAGTCGATACTTATTTAGAAAAGCAGAAGAGACAATTATCTTGTAATCTTAGGTTTCAGTTACCTGTGAGCATGTTGTGTGTGAGGGCTGGGAGGAGACATCCTCTGGGGTATCCACAGCTGTGTGAGTTTCCTGCTTTGGTGTTTGAGTGCTGTCTTCCAAGGGCAAACATAAAATTTAGCGTCAGGAGACTGAGTTGTAGTTCTGACTCTGCTCCCAGAAGTCTGTCTGGATTTGAGACTACTGCTTCATCTTTGTAGCTCCCTTCTCCCCTCCTGAAAAAATGGAAAATATTTTTCTCGGACATATTAGGAGGATTTGACAGTTTAATGTTGATTGGTCCCTTCAAAAATGATGATTGATGGGCCGTTGCACTATCTGTGCTTTAATTGTGATATTGCAATGGTGAGGGAATGTGGACGGTAACTATGATAATTGTAAAGCAAGGTTGTGGGTGCACTGCTGGCTTATTAGCTTGAGGCATCTGGCGAGGAAAGGGACACATCTGTGCTGAGACTCCAGTAGAGTTTCCTGGCGATCCTTCCCTTTTGAAAGGGAAGATGGCTTGTTGCAGAGTGGTGTTTTCTTGCAGCAGGAGACACTCCCAAAGTGCTTGATACAGCATCCTCGTTCCTAAAGGTGCTCCAGCACAGCATCCTCCTGCCACAGGGTCCTCCAGGACAAGGAGGTACATACTTTACAATGTGAAAAGCTGGCTCTGGCTGGAGATGGGGAAACTGAGCCTGATGGACCAATGTCCTGAGCATGTAGAGTGAATCCTGTAGTACCTTCTGAGTATTTCCATTGTGGTTCAGTCACCTCGGTTTCCATAGGCTTGTATCCTTTTCAAAGGAAAGGTTGTGTGTGTATGCTATTCCCCTGTGGAGGGAGCAGTATTTGTCCCAACTGGATGTGGAGAAGGAGAGAGGAGGCGACCTGTGAAAGCTGACGGTTTCATCCCTGTTGCTGTAGCGCTCTGAGTGATGCAGCAGCACTGGGACAAAACCGAACTGGGCTTCGTGCTTCCACTATCCCTGCCTCAGAGCATGTGTGGATGCCACCTTGCAACAGGAGAGGTCTTGCAGACAGCTTTTAGATGCGTATCACAAAGTAGTGAGGTAATGGCATAAAATGCAGTAAACTATTATTTATTTTTTAATGCCCTCCATCCCCAGCCCCTTTTTCTTTGCTGAAAGGGACTAATAAAATGAAGAGCTTCTGCAAATGAAGGCGACTGCGTATGAAATAACAGGGTTCTGGGTGTTTGGCTGGTGAGAGATGCAAAGAGTGAGCATCGCTAAGTGCTTTATAATAACAATGATTACAACGCTCGTAGGAGCCAGGAATCTCTCAGGTAGGGGGATGGTGGGGAGAGGGATTGTTTAAGATGGGGGATTTAACTAGATAGACATTTAATGACAGTGACACCCCAAAAGCCCCTGAGGAATGTTGCATATGATGCTGTGAGAGGCTACTCCAAAAACCTCAGGAAACTTGGATTAATATGGTTAGAGGTTGAAGAATAACGGCAATGGATGCCCCTAAATAGCTCTTGTAGCAGGAGGTCTTTGTGGCACAGGTTAATGATATCTTTTCTGTGTAAGGAGAGAAGTTGTAGACACAAATTCAGCAGAGGTCTGATTAGTCAGTAGTCCTCTATCAGACTCCTTAATATGGCTTGAGTTTTAGTGATCAGATTAATCGTTGTGTGCCTAGTCGATTTCTGATCAGATCAGCTGAAATCTGCAATGGGAAGGGTGGATGCTGAAAGCAGTCCTCCAGTGTCCTGTGGCTAGTAAGAGTTACCCAGTGTGCCATTTTCAGATTGGCCATGTTTGTGTTTTGCTGCAGCTCTCCGTGGTAGCATGACTCTTCCTGGCAGTAGGAGCATCATTGGGTGGAGTACCTTGTGTGAACAAGAGTGTGTTGGGAAGCTCTTTCGTGTCAGGGGCTCTAGTCAATCCTTTATTTCCTGGTTGCCACTATGGCATGACATCTCTCCCTCACCCTTTAAACAGCGCGCTAGAGAAATGACTACAGTGTACGTATTCAAAACTCCATTCCAGCCATGAGGACATGGCACTGCTTTATCATGCTTTGCCCTGTATCTTGACCAGACTCTTTGCACAAATGACCCAAGCAAGGGGACCTGTTTTGCTTTATCCAGTATCACACTATTTGCATAGCCAGGAGGTGGTTGTTGTCAACTACCCTAAAGTCTTGCAGGAGCCTGCATCAGCTTGGATAGTCCTGCTGTTGCTCAGCAATGATACAGGAGCATGGAGAAACTCATAGCATCTAATCACAAAGCTGTCTGAATATGCTTTACATGACGCTGTTCTGGTGGCATGATACAGAAACACTACCCAGACTCAGACTGTTGTCTTCTAGCCATCTAGCCTGATGTACTCAAGTGACAGCTTCTCTGTTTCTCCAGGCTGTGAAAAAAGCGCTCTCATCTCCAACCAAAAGTGCAGATCATGCAAGGTGTGGCTGTTTTGTCTTGTGAGATGGTTCAGCTTTCCATCTGATGATGAGGATTTACTGGAATGAACAAGAAGATGCAACAATCTATCCTACTTCTGTCTAGCTCCCAAGAGAGTCATGAATTATACAAAGAATAAACAAATAACCTGATATGTCTGTCATTATATCATAAAGGACTTTAATAATTCATGCAGCTTGCAAAATCCTTACTAAGACCTACCCTCCGTAACCTTATCTTTGCAGTGGGGGATGGGATCTCTTCAGCCTCTACTCAGATTGCATCTGTAAAACAGGAGTCAGCAAGGAGGAGGGTTTTATCATAAAGCTTCATCTGTATAATGGGTTGCAAAGCGACATGCAAGAGTTATCAGCCACTGGGGTCTCCAGGGGTGCTGAAAATGACAAGTGGCTCCACTGGGGGAAACTTATGCAGGGAGTGTGCTTCATAAAACTGACACCTATTCCCTTATTTATTAATTCATTGTGTTCGTGTCCAGGTTTGTGACAGGCTTTGAGATCAGGAGGCCAGTTCTAATGCTGCATGACAAGAGTGCCAACATGGTGGAACCCACAGACATCTCTTGATCCTGATGCGCATCAGCGAGTGTGCCATAGAAGTCAGTTAGCTTTGGCTCCAAACAAAGCAGTTAATTGATTAGTGTAGCATGTTGCTGCTATCACCAGTACAGCTCCAGTAATGGTAGCCGTTGCCTCTGGCTTATTTTGCTTGTGTTACAGTCCAGGAGTTGTGTGCTGATGCTTTTGCCACCATCACATGAGAAGTCAAAATACGTGAGACACCCATTAAAGTTCCCATTCGCAGGACCATCCCCATAGCAGCAGGAACAGTCAATCTGGATCTCCAGATGTAAATGCAATAACTAATTTATTCCTGTTGTAAGGCAACTAAATTCAATTTTGCTTATATGATTGGTAAGTGGCTTGATTAGACTCCTGCCGTGGCAGAGGACTTCTTGCTGAACTTGTTCTGTCTCCCCATTGAAAATAGCAAACTAGTGTACCATCTCAAGGTGCCCAGTTCTGCTTCCATTTAGAGAAGTATGCATTGGTGGCAATGTGCTGAAATCAGATTTACCCCTTAAGACTCTGAGAATTAATTCTTGCACATTTTCAATATATTTGGGGATACTCATATGGAGGTCCTACCAAATAATGCTCTTACCATCCAAGTAGCCATCACAAGATGGCTGCATCATTGAGTGATGGCCTGAAGATGAACTCTAGGCTGATAAGGGTGGGAGGAACTCAATGATGGGGTTCATGGCTGGAAATGCCTTTTGGAAGAGCGCTCTCCTCTGCTGGACAGTCTGCAGAAGATATTTACCGTGGTTGGTTTGCCATTTGTTCTTTTCATTGCTGTATCAATGAGAGGCACGTGCATACATTTGATCGGAAGAATGCAGTGCCTGTGTGGGGGCCTTTCACAGCACTGCTGGGCAAATGTACCAGCTAACACATTCAGTGACTTCTTCCTCTTCCTGTTGGCAAATCATCCACCAACAGATTGCGATTTTCCTCAAACCTACACTAAGGCTTTAAATTATTCACTGAATTATCCTTTGGCCTCCAGCTCCTTTGCATATCAAATACTCCAAATCAGCTTTTTGTAAAGTTTGAAATTCAAGATATTTTGATTGGACACGTAGCTCTCAAAGAATAGTTATCGTGGCTCTTTGTCATACTGGGAGGGCATTTCAAGTGGGGTCCTGCAGGGATCTGCCCTGGACCTACTTTTATTCAATAGTTTCATTAATAACTTAAGCAATGGAATGGGAAATATGCTTATAAAATTTGCAGGTGACACTGAGCTAGGAGGGGTTGGATGTACTTTGGAAGGCATTATCAGAATTCAAAATGATATAGAAAAATTGAACGGTGAGCTGGATATCAGCAAAATGAAATTCAGTGAAAACAAATGCAAAGTGCTCCACTTAAGAGGGAGAAATCAAATGTACAAATACAGAATAAAGAATATCTGTCTGGGTAGCAGTGTGGCAGAAAAGATCTTGAGAATTATCATGTATCACAAACTGAGTCAATGAAGTGCTGTTGTAGCAGCAGGGCGCGTTCATTCTGCAGTGTACAGTAGTTTCTTGGACAAGACTGGGGAGGTGATGTTTTGCTCCACATACAGCACTGGGTTTGACTTCCGTTGGAGTATCTGATCTCACTTTTTGACACGAGCCTTTGCAGATGTATGTAAACTGTAGAGAATCCAGAGCGGGGCAACAAAAAGAATGAAGTGTTTGGAAAATGGTGCAAAAGAGGGAAAGCTGGAAAAAACTGAGTTAGGAGAAGAAAAATAAAGAATTGAAGGGCAAAGGATGCAAGAGAATAATCATCTCTGTTCTTAGGAGCTTGTAAGAATTTTTCAGTGTCTGCTCTTGGTGGGAAAAGCAGGAAGAGGGAAGTGAGACTTAGGGTGGATAAGAAGGGAACTCTTTCACCACATGGTGAAAAATAGAACTGGAAAAAGGTACTGTGGGGATCTTGGGTTCACCTTCAGTGGAGGATTTGAAGAACAGATTAGACAATGCTTCATGCAGAGGGTTCAGGTGTTCAGATGTCCCAGTGCAACTAACAGTGGAAGAGGACTTCCCGAAGCCCCTACCATCCCACATGTCTATGACTGAACACCTACTACAGGTTCTGTTTGGAGGTAGAGTTAGACCTTAAATGTTTAATGCCTCTATTTTCTGATAGAGAAATCATATTTAAGGAACAATTTTCCTATTGCCCTAAATGTCATTATAGGTGGCAAGTTGGTGGTCGCTGTTGGTTTTCCCACAGGTACCTACAAGAATATTTGCGGTCAAGAACTGTTAATGAAATGCAAATTTTCTGTATAACTGTCAGACTATTTTCCCCTCACCTTTTGCCCAGCTCTATCTATCCTGCAGGCTGAGAAACTCCTCAGTTATTCTTTTTATTGTATTGTAATACTTGTTGGGGCATCAAACTGGAATCAGGATGGATCTGGTAGGGGGTTTGGTATTTGATTTTTTTTTTTTTTTTTTTTTGGTTGGTTGGTTTTTTTTGCAAGACATACTCTGCTGTAAAAAAAAAAATGTAAACATGAAGCAGACAAAAGATAGGACACAGAAACAGATGCAAAAAGTTAGCGTTTGAATCGAGGAGAACAAAGTAATTTAGTGACAGAGCTGAACGTAGAACACGTTACTCCACTATCTTTCCCCTTCATGTTTCTTCACTATCTTCTTGGGATATAGTTTTAATATTCATTTGTCCCTTCCTTACCTCCTATAATAATGTCAAAGATGCTTTCTTATTATAGGGGAGACCAGATGGCAGGGGTGAATAATGTCTTGACAAATATTAAGAAAAGACTAGTCCAGCAGGCAAATTTTTCCCACCCCTCCTTTGTATAAACACCTGTGCACATACTTTAAATTAAAAAGGAGTCATAAAATGACAGTGTGGGAGGCTTGATAATGTCTGGAAGCATGGTCAGTAAGTTAATTTGGTTATTTTGAAGGAAACAGGTGCTCTCTGGAAGTTGTATCTTCAGGAAAAAAAAAGGCAACTTGTTTCTCCTTGATGATTAAATATTGGCTCATGTGGGATTTTAGGTATGTCAGAAATTAAGGAAACTCAGAGGGGGCATGAGAATGCACATACACACATGGACGCGTGCGCACTGACACATGCGCTATTATAGTTAAAGGATTAAGCATCTTGAAGGAATAAGCCAATTATAAGAAGTTCCTGCACAGCAAAAATTAGACAACACAGTAATTAATAACCTTATTAAATAGCAATATTTGGGCACTGAACCAAAGCGTATGAATCAGAGTGAAGCATTCTTGGCTGAACACACTGCATGAAGTGTAGACACTTGTACAGAACACTCTCTGTGTAGAACCCAGTAGGCTTTGGTGCAGTATATCTACTTAGCAAGTAGTTTTTTCTCTCTTCCTTTCATGTTTGTATGACTCTTTCTCTTATTTTTTGGGGGCCAGGAAGGCAGCAACAGAAAAGGACCAAGTCTCCCTCGTTTTGATTTTTTTTAATTTTTTTTTTAAATTTCTCTCTTGCTCCCAGCCAAACAAGCCCTTTCCTAAGGCTGCTTTAAAAAAAAAGAAAAAGTGTCCCCAAGCAGAAAACTAATTTTGTTTCCTCTTAGTTCTCCTTTCCGTGTACTTTTGTGAGGGGCTACTTGCAATGAGGCTTTTATTCATCAGTAGTTTGCTTAACGGCCTTACCTACCACTAGGTTAGGTGTGAAGAGGTGTGACTGCAGACTGTGAAGGGTCTGTCCCATGTACCTTGAGCCACCAAGGGGCAAAGTGACCCTGGGCTGAGCTGTGGTGGTACGTCCTTGTGGTGCTGGCCACAGGCTGCTAGTGTGTGGCTTGCACTTGGTGGCTTGTCTGCGAGTGTCTTCAGCTCTGTACAGAAGACCAGGACTCCAAGCTGCCATCTGTTGTGTGCACAAGTGTGGGAGGATGTGGGCCAGGGACAGCCTGTCTCCTGGCTGTCCAGGCAATTCTCATTTTCTTCCGAAGCCACACAGCTGGAGCAGTGGTGTAGCCTCACAAACCAACGTGGATGTGCACAGAAGTCTCTGGAACTGCTTAGGTCACCTAGAGCATGACACGTGCCCCAACCCTAAGTCAGGGTTGCTGTGACCAGTGGGGAAGCACAGGGACCCGCTGAGCAGGAGTGGGACAGGCGGGACACTTTGCTTCCTGGCCCCAACTGCAACAAGCAGTGATTTGTCTCCTGATGTGTTCCTTGTCACAGTAAATATTTTTGAAGCTCTGCTGCCTTTTTTTTTTTTTTTTAAGCCTACTTTATCTCATCTTTAAGAAAAATCAAATATGCAAATTATGAAATCAATTAGCATTTTTGTAGTTTTCTTTGGAGAGGCAGTGATAAATGGTGTTGTGTTTTCAAAAATCGTTTATGTCCCTTGTTAACTGTTGCACAGGAGGCTGTAAAATATACAGGGGAAGGAAACAAAACCATTTTTTTCAATGCAAGAGATTTTTAATGTATATCCTGACTGTGTGTGATCACGTTTGTGCATACAATAGTGTAGAGTAGTTAGGTTGGAAGCATCCTATGGAGACTACCCAGCGAAGACAAGAGCCAGCTGAGATGATGGTGACTCGCTGGGATGTGCTGTGCATGCCCCTGCTAAAGAGGGGACAGGGGATGGTGGGGCCGCCGGGCTGCCTTGCATGTGGTTCCTGTAGGCACAGAGCTATGGAGTGCAATTCCAAATACTTGAGCTCAAGGATTTCTTCCTCGCCCATGTTAATTCACTACAGAGGACACTAAAGTGGTACTTGGTTTAAGGGGGAGACTGCGCACATGGCTCGTAAAGGGGGCCTGGTGGCTTTCTGTGAGCAGCACTACATCCGTGCTTGTGGCATCCCAGTCTGTGCATCAGCTGTTTTCTTTATGCTTTATTTGTAAATGCCATTTCACAAGAGCAGTAGGGCACTCCAGGCTGTGTGTTTTGAGGAGTTATTGCTCCTCAAGCCCCGTAACGCCACCTGAGGCGTGCAATAATGGCCCAGGAATGCAATGACTGTCATGTCTTACTGCTTACAGCTTCCATAGGAGATACGCTTCAAAGAGAAATCTCCATGTTCATAACGGGCTATCAGTTTCTTTACCTTCTTCATCTTTGCTACGGTCATCTTACACAAAACTTTAATGCAGTGGCTGTGGGAGAGAAACGAGAGGCAGAAGGTCAACTGAGACAGAATAATAATGGGGTTTATGTTTTGTTGGTTTTGTTTTTGTTTGGTTGTTTGGTTTTGGGTTTTTTTTTTTTTTCTTTTAAATGGTAGCTTTCAACCCAGCATACAGCAAGTGAGATGAAACCTCCAAATCTTGGGATGTGGCCCACTCTGAAGACTTCTGGTCATGGACGTTACCAGGGCTAGAGAGACATAGTAATGGGTCAGATAAACACAAGGGCTTTTGCCAGTGGTGTGGATAAGGGATGTGCTAGTTGGAAAAAAAATTTTTACTACCACTGGCAAAAGCTCTCATAGCCATACTACATCAAAAAAAGAAGTGGCTTCTGCAATTACATTTTTAAATCTGGAAACCTGGTTTCAGGTCTGCAGAAATCCCCTCCCCCCTTTTTTTGATAGAGTAATACATTTTTTTGTTTTTTGGTATCTAAAGCTTGTACTACAAGGCTTAGCTGGACTTTTTGGGAAACTGCTAGTCTGTAAAGTTCAGAGCCAGGTATCATAAGGCTGCACAATTAAAAGATATTGCAGTCTTTCTCATGAATGAAAAATCCAATGGCTTTTCCCCAAAATAGCAGTACTTCTTGGGGCGGAGGCAGGGGGTGGAATAAGTTTAAAAAATGTTTAAGTCTGCTGACTAAATTTAAATTAATTTTAAATCCCAGCCCAACTGAGTGCTCAGTGTCTCTCTCGCATATACCAACAGAAGAGTAATATTGATGCTTCTGTCTTCCTGTATAACTTATCCTCTCTGAAGGCTTGGCCATATGTGACATTTATGTGGATATGAGCAGTTGTTAATGTTGATGGATACAGTTCAAGATGGACAGTAATTTTCCCGTGCTGTGGTGGTGTAGGTGTTCCTGGAGGGAGCTGACACAGGCAGGTGTCACTGAAATCGAGGATCTTGCACAGAGCTGGAAGTTAAGGAAAGGTGTCAGCTCCATAAGACCTCAGCAGGGTTTCTTGGACCTGTGGCTGAGTATGAGAATATAACTGATTTTTTTTTTTTTTTTTTCTTTCCAGTTCACTGGACAAACTGGAGGAAGGGGAAAAAAAATTTAAAATTCAGCTTTGGTGTTTCAAAGCTTTTTTTTTTTTAATGAATAATGTGTAAAAATAAATTATTTGTGGTGAAAATACTTCAGAAGATTTATGGGTAATTTTGGACAACCTGAATAAACCTTTGATAGCAAATAAAATGTTTGACTGCAAAAAGGAAAAGGGGAAAAAAAAAAAAAATCCCGCAACCCAAAACTCCACTCAGCTCTGTTTGTGACCTGTTGTCTTTACACTCGTGGTCCCACTGAAGGCTTTGCTTTCCTTCCTTTGGCAGAAAGGTGGGTTTGCAGATGTCTTTACCCATGTCCCTGCATGTCCTCACCCTCCCCACCCAGGCTCCCAGGGGAGAAGAGCCAGTGTTAACTCTGCAGGAATGTGGGAAATAGCATAAGTTATGCTGAAAAGATTTGGCATGCGCAATTAAATCTTGTTTTCATCCACAGCCTCATATGTTATTAACTGGCATGAATTTTGCCTGTGTGAGTAACGCACGTCTGTCTGCCAGTCCCTCCCTCTGCCTCCTTTTGTCCCCTCATGCAATGCTTCAGCTCTGTTCTGCCAGTCATCTCGGGCATCTTTCTGCTTTGGTGTTTCTGCCCAGTTTCCGCGTCATGCTGTATAATTTGGAGTGCTCCATGGCCTTGCTTCTTAGCTGGGTTTCTTTGCTCCTTGATCTCCAGGACAGCCACTTCCATGGTTTTGCAGGTGGTGGGAGAGCGTGCGTGGGCTGTCTGGGGAATGTCTCTTTGCGTGAGGAATGAAATCACACCGTGAACCTACGCCAAGTGCAAAACCTCTGAGCTGGTCTGCTCCCTCCCACCATCGCTTTGCCATGATGCTGGCCTTACCTTCTATTCCCTGTGCTCCATCCCTCCTTTCTCCCATGTAGCGTTGAAGGATGAATGTCGCTGTGGAAAAAACACCGACGGCAGTGCCAAGTGGTGCAGAGGCAATTGAGCATTGCTTTTCCAGGTCAGATGGGAGATTTGACATTTGTGTGGCCAGCAGCTGGAGTCAGGGAATCTCATTAGAAGGAGAGTTATCAAGTTCTGTGGATTTAGAAGAGGGTTTTTTGTTGTTGTTTTAACTTGGTGTTATTGCTCTAAGCAGAAATCTGTGTAGCTGAATATATAGGGAGGGTGCTGGAAGGACTGACAGCCAGTTCCCTTACAGGGCTCAGGATGAAGGAGGTACCATGTGGCAGCTCTGGCCCCTTCTGCCGCCGCAGGAGGCAGCGCTGCCCACAGTGGACCTGGCGGAACCGGTGCCCAGCTCAGGTTGGGCTTAGCTGAAGGTGCAAAGCAGCTGAGCCCTCGGGCACTCTGTGCCCTGTGCTTGGCTCCTGGCTCTGCCCAGGTCCCTTCTGTCGTGCCGCAGCAACCATCCGTCGCCGCAGTAGGACAGGCACCGCTGGTCCTGCCGTGGCTCTGTGTTTGCTCTCTGCCACGGAGCCCTGCTAAAGCACTAAGCTCTTCTTTTGTACGCCACAGCACTCCGACCTTGTTAATCACTCTGGGCTTAAATAATTATCTACCATGACTGTTTATATAAGAACAAAAAAACCCGACCCTGTGCCTTGCAATTTTGGTTGTTCCTTTTTCTCTCTGTGGTGCCTTGTGCATAAATTTTGGAGTCTTGAAGTTTAGAACCTGCCCCAGCCATCATTCTCAAAGCCGCGTGTTCTCAGTATTCTGCCTGCAGCCGGTGCTGCCGAACGAGAGCGGTTACCTTAGCTGAGCGCACCGATTTCCTCCCTCTCCCTTCAGTCGCCTTGCTGACCTGTGAAGTGTCAGGGCTCTGACTCTTTCTCTCTTTCTTTCTCTCCCTTTCTCTTTCTCGCTGTCTCTCCGTCTCTTGCAGTATGCAGTACTGGGCCAGGAGGCTGGAGCAGGAGATTGATGGAGTGATGAGGATATTTGGTGGAGTCCAACAGCTCAGAGGGGTAAGCTGTCTGTCTTTTACCTGTGCTGCCTTCCTTGTGGCAATGAATGTTCCCATCTGCAGAAATCACCTGTGTGAACACTTGCGATAAGTCACCCTCTCGGCTCACTCCATGTGCAGGGTCATGGCTGGCTGTGCTTCTGGTTGCTGGTCAATTTGATGCATTTATCGAGTGTGTGGGCGTGAGTGTGTGTCTTGTATCTGTCTGTCTCTCGGGCTGCATGTCACTGCTATCTCAGCATGTACCTGTGGGGTTTTTTTCTGTATGACACACTAAATGCATCTTAAATCCAACTAACCTTTCCTCCAGGGACTGAAGGTAGTTTAATTTGTGGTTTAATTTTAAACTTCTGTTGACAAAGCAGGAGATGTTCCAAGGATAATTTGACTAGCCGTTGGAAGCTCTGTGTTTTTTAAATATACATTGCAGGTAAAACTGTAATTCTTGTTTGGCTTCTGTTTCCAAGTGCACAAAGCAAAACCCTGTACTGATGCCGGCATCTGCCTCCTGCTCCCCAGTGTAGCACCAGGGCTTGAGTCCGGCAGAAGCCAGACCTCCTCTCTTCTGGCGGCGGTGCTCTGGGTTGGGTTAGGGCAGTTATAGAACGGCTTCGTCGTGGTTTATTAGGTTTGTGGATCAAAGAGTCTTTAAGACTCTCTCCGTTTCCTCTTCCCAGTAAGACCCTGTTTCCCCTTCCCAACACTGTTGTGCTGTGTTTTGAAATGGAATAATTTGAAATTAGGGTTGTGGTATTAATCTAAAGAAAACAGGCTTCTCGAGCATGACAAATATGTTGCCCCAGAAAAAAGCATGGGGTGTATTTGTTTTCTCATGGCAGCGGCACGTTCTTCTCAGATGGCAATGATTTATGGGCCTCTTACTCTCTGTCTTACAGTAGTAACTATACTGGCTTCAACAGAACTGTTCAAGTTTTATACTGTTGGTTGTAACCCGTTGCTTAAACACAGAAGTTGCACTATTTTCTTTTAAATGCATTTTAAAATGAGTTTAACTGAAAGCTTGCAAAACTCTTCATAGTTCATCCATTCATTCACATTCGTATTTGAGCTCTAGAATGGTGTATCTGGGCTTTGCTTGCATTCACTTCAACTGGATTGATACAAACTTCATGCGCAGCATGTAAAGTGTATATACTGCTTTGATTTTAGCAAATATGTTTGATTGTATTGTGCATTGGTGCAATGCAGTTTTGCATGATGGCAGGGTCTTAGAATCAGAGCCGGGGATGCAAGTTTTCCGGGCAATCCATAGGTGCAACAGCCAGCATACTCTTTAGCAGAGCACACTTAAATAAAATATAAAAAAAAGACTGCTACTACATTTTGTACGTGTCCTCTCTTACAATTTATTCTTATTAGCTTTGATTTTGCTCCTTTGCATGTTAAATAGGTATATCATGTAATTTTTTTAATGCCATAATTAAATAGAAATTACACCTCCAATTTGCCAGCACTTGACTCCTATTGGCCAGTCAGTCAATTATAGGTAAGAGAGCTTCCCACTTTTTGTGTTTAATTCTTCTGATAGTGCATCATTTTAATGGATTAATACCAGATGACCTGACTGCACAGGGACTGAAGGGGTTTTTTGGAACCTTCTTGCGAAGGTGCACGATTATTGTATCTGGTGAATGCATAAACCACCTGAAGCCAAGAAATGAGCTACTGAAAATTCCAATATGCAGCTGTTGGAACACCAGAAAGGACTAGTAGAGGCTGTCTGTGGAGCTCCAGGAGGGAACTTGGGATGTGAAGTTCAGGTTTGAATCATAAATACAATATCAAGTGAGTGACACTTAAAGACCACATCACTTGCTAGTGCAAACTAGCACGGCTTCACTGATGTGAAACAGCCAGAGTGCTTCATCCTGAAGAACTTGGAGCTGTGCTTGCAGGGAGTCCTCTTACTCACCAGTTGCACAGAGGTTCACCTGGGTTACCGTATGGGAGCTGTTTAATGTTGTAAAGTGGTATTGTAACCAACTCTTGAGATGTGGTTTAAAAAAAAAATTTAAAAATCCATATTCTGCTGCAAGCACACTCAAAATTTAAAGGGTGGCAACAAATTCTTAAGGCTGGGACTTGGTCTGTGCTTCCCTTCTTGTAAAGAGCACTACCTGGGCATGACTTGGACTTTGTATCTCACCTTGCTCCATCGTCGTGCTGGCTTGCAACCCAGATGCAGGCACTGGCGTCCAGTACCAACCTGCAGAGCTACCGTGTGCCCTGATGCAGAGCAAGCAGGCTCAGGGGAGAAGGGAAAGCTACTGCCTGAGGAGCAGTGGGAGCTGAAACGTCCTTCTCACTGGATGCAGATACCACCCACTGGGATTTCTCAGGAAGGTTTATTAGTAGGCAGGAATAGATCCATGTGGGGCAGGAAGAATGAAGAAAGATGGGGCACATAGAGTCGTCCCCCCCCCGGCCAAACTTGCTAACTTGCTGATATTCTTTGGGGTTGCCATGTGAGCCTGGGACACTCAAAGTGTCTGCAGAGGAGGGGTTCTGGGACAGAGTGCATAGGGAATATTAGAAGTAGGGGAAAAAGGGCTCCAGTGTCACTGAGGACTAGACTGGTCCTTCTGAACTCGGGGTCTGCTGTGCAGGCAGTGGGTCCCGCTGCCAGCTGTCATGGGTCTATGAAGCCTGTAAGCATGGGCGTTGGTGCCATGCCAGAAATGGATCTTCCCTTTCTAGTTCAGGCCTGACTGTCAAAGTGACAGACCAGTAAATAATAATAAAAATACCCTCCTATGAGGTTTGTCAGGTTTACTTATGAATATTTTTTTCTAGGGTTGCTGTGAAAGGATGTGGACCTGTTCTTTGGTTATTGACTGAAATTGTTAACTGTTGTGGCATACAAGACATGAGATTTACTATCAGAAATATGGTGTCCGGGAACATAACAGTGCTGAATATTTTATCTTGCTGGAGTGCTGCCCACCCAAGAATGATTTTTATTCTAACTCTTCAGTCATTTCCTGGAGTTGGGGTACTAAATGTCAACTGCCTTCCCTTTCCTCCTCTCCTGCAGGGTGGACAGGCAGTCATCTTGTATGCTTCCCTGGGGAGATTATCCAAGTTTACACCATTCAGATGCTGCTTTGCTCAAGGGAGTGTTTTTCTGTAGCAATTACAGAGGAGGGTGAGAAGCTTTGAGATGCAAAGGGGTGTCATGCCAGGGGCTAGCCTTTCAGCTGTGAGACACCACCTCATTTCTCTCCTGATGTCCAGACCTTGAAAACACTGAAGTGCAAATGTCCCCGTTGGTCAGACTGGCTGTGGTGGGGCTACACCTATATCTGAACGCTGTGAGCTTGGGGATGTAGGGAGGGCCATGGCCCTGCTGAGTTCATTTTCTGCCCATTGAAGTTAGCGTTCAGCCCTCTGGGTGCTCGTGGTGCAGCATCGTGTTGGCTGGCCGGTTGCTCCCAGCGTGCCTCAAAACAAATCCCAGCACTCGGAGATTAGGGCATGTTGCTTTGCCTCTCTGTCCTCGCCTCCCTTGTGGCTCACCAGAAATAACTGAGAGCACAAATCATTGCTAATTTAACTCTGAGTGGCATAATGATATGTGGAACCCTAAAATGCTGATTGAATAGGTTGAAATTCTTTAAATAATTATTTCTAGAATAAGGAGTATTACACTAAAAATCCAGCTCCCTGACTTCTGTTCTTTTTCTGTTAGTGACTTTCTTCATAGCTACAGTGGACTCTTCGTCACTTTGCAGGACAAGAAAATGTTTGGTTTTGACATTTCGTGCTACACTGCACTAACTTTCTATTTCTTCCAGTGTTCTGGCACAAGTAAAAGTTGTTGACTTTTGTCAAAAGTGGACAAATTTGTTGTGTTTCCGGCCTAGATGGTTTCTTCATGTTGCAAAATCTGCTCCCAGGTAGACTCTGTTGTCGAGAGAGATTTCCCATGCACTGCAGCCCTGTCCCAACCTACCAGTGTCCTGCCGTGCCGGCACTCACAGTGGAACCAACGGTAGCAGAGCCATGAGTGCCACTGGGTTTTGTGCCTCACGGAGCAGCTTCCCTGGATGTTGTGTTAAACCTTCCTTGCTGGATAGCTGGGCTGAGGCTGCAAGCCTCCTCTGGTTTGTTACTTAAATTGTTTGATCCTGTGCCTCCTGAGGTGAGCAGCTAGCTGGTCAGGCCATCTTCTCCTCTTCTAGTACCTTTTATCTGTGGCTGCCTGTTAATGGGCTTGTTTCTTTGCTTACTGAGGAAGCCAAAGCCTTCAGAATGAGATGGGCAGAAACTAAGCGGTCTAAGTGCTGAGCCCCCTTTTCTGCACTGTCTTCCTTTCTGCTCTTCTCTCTGGCTGCCTGTCCTGAGGACTGCTTCAGCAGCAGCGACGAGCGCTCTCCTGGAGGCATTGCACCGTGGCGATGCAGCCTTTCCCTGTTCGGCAGACGGGCGTTAGCTGGGGCAGGGTGAGTGGCAGAGCTGGACCCATGGTTTGGATGAACAGAGCTTCGAGTCTGGCAAGCTGTTTTTGCACCCTCCTGCCCTTTCCTCTGGGCTGTTGAGGCAAGTCAAGAGACAATGTCTGGATCTGCCTCACTGCCATACGACTGGAAGGTGTGAATACTGCTGGGCTTGGTGGTGAGGAAACACCCAGTCCATAAAGGTCCAGGTGGTGCCAAACCTGAGCCCAGGGTGAAGCGTGGTGAGGAGCTCGCTGGCAGAGCTGGGCAGGCAGCAAGCCTCTGTGTGAGCTGTGCTTGCTCCTCAACACGCGGGACTGCACGGAGAGGCGGATGAGCCCAGGGAGAGGGTGCCCTTCGGGATTCAGCCTGCTACCCACAAGGGCTTTGCTGAATGTGGCAGAGCAGAAGTGGCTGGACTTGGTCCTTGTAATGAACATCTTATTTTACTTCATGGATTTTTCATTTCTTTGTCTTTTATTCTTGCTTGTTATCTTGTGCTGTTTTCTCAGCTCTGTTTTGCCAGTTTGGCATCTCTGCCTGGCAGAAGTGCTGCTCTTCATTCGTCTGGCCTTTTGTGAAAGGGAAGGACAAATCCTGCTGGCCAGGGCTTGGGGCAGAGTGACCAGCATCTGTGCAGGCGTCCCCACCTTTGTCTGCCTCGCAGCATCACCTGCAGCCTGCCTGCCCCTTCTGCTCGGCGCCGCTTCTCTGATATGTCACTTCTTGTTTTCAAAGCGTGGCCATCCTTGAGTTGAGGCAGCCACAGCTGAGGAATTGTGGTTGAGCCGTGCATGAACAAGAACTTGGATTAAAAAAAGATAGTATACTAGCAGAGTTTTGGCTTGGATCTGAAGAGTTGTAGTGGCATCCACCTTGTATATTACTGCAGTCACGAGCACTCCTCCTATGGTGGGGTCTCTGCAGTACCGAGTATTTCACGTGGCTGTGCGAGTGCGTCCCTTACAAGACTGCTGGTACAGAGCTAGAAAGTCTCTTTAATGCCAGCACTAGGAGGTAAGACATGCTCTTATCAAAGGAGCTGCCAAGTTTTTCTGTTCAACTTTTTTGATCTTGGGTAACTACTGGCATAATAGTCATAAATAGCCTAAATCTTCCAAGTAGCTGTGGTATTACATAATGTTTAATTTGCTTTTTTGTTTTCTCTGGGTATAGAAATGCTCACCTGGTCATTCAGTAGGGCTGGAGAATTTGGAAAGTGTTTATGGGATTTTAAATGAATGACGCTAGAGAATTGGAGCCCCCCCGTGCAGTGCTCTGCACGCAGTGTCCAAGGAGCACGTCTGCTTCCAAAGGGCTCTCAGATGGACTGGGCATTTACAGGAGGACAGTGATGTGGTCCTTAGATATAGCAGAGTTGGGAATAAGATGCTAATCTGATATTCAATCCAGTACCATAATCCCCAGTCTGGACTTCAAAACACCGTAGCAGAGTGCATCTGGCCTTTTCCTTCTGAGGAGTCAGCCCCAGCCTCTGGAGTGGGAGACAAGTGATGTCCAGTGACTGCACTGCGCTTGACAAGAGCTGAGAGAAGGAGTTTGAGCCCAAAGCTTGGGCAACACACGCTGAATGCCTGCCTTCTTCCAAATACTGCAAGGGAGAAAGGACCTAACTGAGTTTTCCAATAGCTGGTGCCCGTCCGGGGGCTGACCAAGAGTATGGACTCTGTACCCCAGTGAGATGATGCCTAACTCCATGCTCTTGGTTCCCAAGCTCATGCATTATCTGTCTGTTCTCTCTCCCTTTTCCCTCCCCCTCTCCTACCAGCGTGCACACAGCCTGCTTCCGCACGCCATCCCGGTGCCCTCCCCTGCTCCTCATGTTTGATAAGAGGAAGTGTGCGATGCCAGATAAACACATTCCTGTTCCAAACTGCTTGGGTTTATTTTAATCTGCCTGGGCCGTTCAGCAGCCTCAGCACTCTGTTCAGCACCGAGTACAAAGCCAACAGTATATTATCAAGGAGGAGCATTTAAATGTCCTTAGCTTTTTAGGGGCTTGGTTGGAGAAGGGAGATCTTCTGCCACCCTTTGCTTGGGCCAGTGTCTGCCGTCATTAGTCCCCTTACACCCATCGTCTCACTTCTCACTCTTTCTCTCTACTGGAACCATATTGCATCCGTACAGGGAGATGTCAGGGAAACATATGCTCCAGCTTTTAGTACATTTGCATAATTAGAGTAATGTGTATGAATAATTTATAGCTGTATGTGGCTGCTCAGCGTGTGACGTTAGCACCCTTCGCTAAATCCTTTCCAGTGGGTGGTGCAGATCCTGCACCAGAGCCATTGTGCCGATGCAGTGTACAGCCTGTTGGCAGATGCAGGTGCCCTGCTTTGAGGGATCGGGGTGTGCATATATATATGTTCGTGTGTGTGTGTGTACATTTAGTGGAGAAAGATGGGCTTTTACAGGTGTTAGGGGAAGAGCAGGCTAGAAGTCTCAGAGGCTAAAATGCCTTAGACTCTCAGGCTCAAATCTTGCTCCATTTATACAGAAGCTGTGAATTAAAATGTTCTGCAACATTTGAAAGCTGAGGCACAGATTTTTCCAGCAGGACTCAGGTGTGACTAGTTTGTGTGCCAGGTTTATGGTGTGTTTTTTTTTTTTTTAAACTACTTTTTCAGATCATAAAACTTAGCAGCTTGCAGGGGGGAAGGGATGAACTTGCCTGTACTGTGTCGCAGAGCCTGATCTCAATCAGTCGGTCAATAAATAGTAGCAAAGGATTGCCTGGGCACTGTCTCACTATTTACCAGCTCTTTAGTGTGCGAGCTCTCATGCTGGAAAGCCCAAAGTCCCAGGTAGGTTTTCTAAAGGAGTGATCCGAGTGACTGAATTCTGGTATTTATGTTCCAGTTAATCTTAGCTTAAACTATATTTGGTCCTTTCCAAATGTTTGAGAGCCTTGGCTGGAAAACACTGTATAAACTGGAATGAAATGCAGGCATGCACGCTTACTAGCTCATTAGTTTCACTGGGAAACTGAGGCAGGTGGTTAAGCTGAGCAAGTGTGCATAACGAACGTGTGGTGCAGCCTGGACTGTTCTCCATCATGTGTACAGCCAGCAGGTCCTTAGAGGGATGTGTGTTTAGAGGGTAACAGGCATAGTAATAGTCCTTAAAGCCCTTGCTTTGAACCTTTTCGCTTTACAGAATTACTTAGTAAAGATAATACACTTGCAGCTAGTTGGTGAGTTAGCAAGATCAGAGGGGATTGCTGTTGAGTTTTATGGAGTCATTTCAGATTTATATTGCTGTCAGTGACAAGTTAAATGAGCCCCGCATTCAACAGACTGATGTTCAGGTGCATGTATCTCCCAAGTGGGCTGCTCTGCGCTTCATGTCCAAAAACGTAGCTGATGTACCAAACCAGTCAACAACCATGTTTGTAAGATTCTCATGAATATTCAGTGAAACTCTTAAAATTGATGGTGTTGCCATTACACAGCCATATGAATTAATGGGAAGGATGAGACCTTGGTCGATGTTTCTGGAAACCTCCCTCAGCTGGGTTGTCCTGCCCCCAACTGAAAGAGCCTGTGTGGTCCCCACATCCGTTCCGGCTTAAATTGTTACCTTCAGATTGTGTTTAAAAACAAAGCAAGACAAAATCCAAACCAACCCTGCCAGAATGCGGGATGAATAATTAGGTGGAGATCATTAAAGTTTGCCTCCTTAAAAACATACATATATTATTCTTTAATGGGAAGTTAATTGTTTTATTGTTCTCTCCAGATGGTTCTTTTCCTTTACATTCACAGGGGAATTGATGTAGCCTGGGATTCGGTCTCCTGTGAGCAGAGCTGATAACCAAAAATGCAACTCTATTGCTGATCAAGATACAAAACAATAGAAAATATGTATACGTATTCCATCATAGTTTCAGGTTTTAAATATTATTTATAGGCTGTAAGTGCCCCCTCCACAATGCTGCAGGCTGTGGAGTTTGCATTTCTCTTCCTGGTAGGTTTGCCAAGGAAACGCTTGGTATTGGACACTACCGAATCCCGCTTTTCATGCGGCTGATCAGTTGCTTCCAAATACTGTACTGTGGAGGAGCCTGCAACTGCCAGTGCTGAAATATGCAGTTGTACCAAAAGGTTTAAAGCAGGAAGCTGTTGTTAGATACTTGGGGTTATTGTGTGGCGGAAGCAATAAGATGTGCCACGTCTCCTTTGTTCTGTATGTAGAAATGCAGGAGGGCTTGGGAAGGTGGGGAGAACATGGTGGAGGTGACTTCTCAAGGGCACAGTTGTGGCTTTTATGTTCTAGTGTGGCTTCAACCTGGTAGATTGCAGCTGCGAGCTTGCATGTTAAGTGAGCATATTTATTGTTTCTCATTACAACAGATCACCTTTGACATCCGATGTGAATAACTTGAATAGGCCCCTTATTTCAAACACCCAGCCATGCTGACCTATTGGCCTGCAATGATTCTGCTGGTTTTATAGGTACTTATTTCCTTTTAATTATTTAGAGTTAAAATATTATTGTAAGGGAGGGAGAGAGAGTGGAGTCTGATATTAGCTCAGCCTTGCCTTCCTCTTTGAAGTCCAGGTGATCTGCATGTATTGGAGAGCTTGGCTCGAAGACTGAGGACATGTGCTATGGTTAAAAGCTGTGGTTTGCTGTTGCTTTATTGAAAGAGATGGCTCTGCTTTTGGGAGGAACTGCCTCTTGGGAGACTCCAGATCTTGGTAACCTTCAGGGATCTGTAGCTTTCCAGTACTTGTATCCTTTGCAGCTTACTTGGACGATGCTGCATACAATGAGCTTGAAAAACTCCGCACTCTCTTCTCTTAGGGATAGGCCAGGCACTGTCGTAGTCTGAGAGGTCGTATCCAGAGCAGAGGGAATGAAGGGAGAAAGGAAGATGAACAGGCTAAGGAGGAAACGTACCAGGAAGGTGATGCTAATGGTTATGAATTCTCCTCTCCCTTCTGCTGCTCTCAGGCTGATCAGTGCCAACCGATGTAAGTGGACCATCTCCTCTTTGTTTTGATAGATTTTTGAAGGATTTCTCTTTCATTTTGGAGGATTTATATTTGTGTCTGGTCCTTGTGATTCAGTTATTCACCAGGCTTCAGATTTTATTGACTCTTTTCCCTTTTCTAACTGACCTTTCACACCTGTAAGCATCCAAGACAGATTTAGTATGTGTTTGTTCAGCACCATGACCAATATAGCATCATGCTTTTTGGGCACTGACCATAGTATAAATATTAAATAGTAAGTATAAGTGCTGAGAAAAATCCTGTCTGAATGAAACATGAGATTTGCCTGTGCAAAAAGATGCTGTGAATGAGAGGGACGGCTGCTTCTATCAGGGCAGTTCCCTAAATGTCTGGACGATGTGTCTTGGACTAGTAGCAGGATCTAGATGTTTGTATGTGTCAGAGGAGGCACTCTAGGGATTGTTTAAGCAGTAGCATTAGTTATCATCTGTTGGGTGCCCAAGTGAAGCCTTTGCTTGTAGCTAGGAGGCAGGGAGCAGATTTTCAGTTCCCTGCTGTGACTGTAAGGCCAGGTAAATAGAGAAGGAGGAGACAGCAGGGGGTTTATGTGACTTGAGGAGCAAAGAAGATTGTAGTGGTAAACGCTGGATTACTTTTAAAAACAAGTAGGTCATTGAAGATACTGTGGTTGGTGAGCAGAAAAAGAAAGAAAATTTGTTCTTCTTCTGAAGATCTGTTACACTGTAAAAGCTCACTTCACTGCTCAGCATGCTGCCATTTTTAATTTTGGAAGTTCGTTGTTTCTGTTTTTGTCAGGGGTCCAGCAAGGATGACACTGGACCTGAGATTAGGGACCTGGGATCTTCAAAGGAGCCTTGGCTCCCAGTTCCCCTGGGCATTGTGAGTAGGCGGGACCTTGCCATAGTGCTCGCTGGGAACATCGGCTGTTGTTTCCGTTTCCTGCTCTAGCAGCGATTTGCCTGTGACCCCAAGGTACTCAAGACAAATTGTTTAAAATTCAAACCGTCTTTTGTCTTCTGCCCTTTTTGCAGAGTGCTAGCATGCAGGAAAAACATCCATCTCCATCCCTGCCTTTTCTAAAGGGGAAAGGATCCCGTGATAATTATTTGACATGAGGTATATACATAGATTATTCATAGCATCAGTGCTGTGTATGTCCAATTCTGAGTATAAATTATAGCTCCGCTGTATTCTTAAACTCTGTGTCTTGGTCTTCATTGAAAGAGAAATCATAGCATGATAATACCGTGCTTACATCTAGTGCATTTCATGGCTGATTATTAAAATTACTTGCAAACAAGTTTGCTCTCACATCTCAATACAGAAGAGAAGGAAGACATCACAGTCTGTCCGCTGTAAGTAGGTAAATTGAGGCTTGGGCGAGGGAAATCCTTACTCTGAACAGTGAGTCTGATGGAGGGCTGGGGAGGGAAGCTGTGAATCCCAACTCCAGGGCTTATCTTCCAAACGTCTTCCTTAATAACAACTGTTCAGTTTGTCACTTCAGGCTCATTACTACATCTGTTAGCACTGAGTAATGGATCCTAGGAAATACAAGTGAGAGAGACAAACTTTCAGCTTTGAATTCTCCCTTAGGAAACTTATTTCTGGCATGTTTCACAAGCAGCAGCTTCTTGTTTATATTCATAGGGTTTATAACGTGGTATTTTCTCTTTGGCTCTGCCCTCCGCTCCCTCCTGCGACCAGGCGATATGCCTTCGTTCTTGCCTTGCTTCTGCTGTTGGTGTGAGTTTGGAGGGCTGTGCTCCTGATGCAGAGCCCGAGCAGCAGTTGATTGCTAGCTTTCCCTCCTCCTTAGATGTGTGCTAGCTCTCGAACGACATTTTGAGGTGCCTGAAGCATTCTGTGGAAGAAAATTAATTGGTTTTGACAAACCACAGCAGTCCCTTGGGTGCCCGGGAGTGCAACATTTATTGAAACCAGGCAGGAAATCAAAACGCTCTGGTGTTCATTCACCTCCAGTGCAGCTGTATCAAAAAAATAAAAATAAAAAAATCCTTAACCTTCTTCTGGATTTTTCACTCTGACATTTGGATCGTCCACTAACTTTCTAATAAAACCTCCTTTATCTTTTAAAAGAGAGTTTAGTGGTCATGAAAGATGCCAGAATGACAGCCCAGGGAGTAGATGGTCTCTGTTTACCCACAGAGCAAACGCAGCACCAGGGCAAACGTACTTGCCATTGTACTTCCACCTTGACCTGCAGCATCCCAAAGGAGGGTAGGGAATTGCAGGTTTTTGGCACTTCTAGACTTGGCCTCTCTGCTTACACAACTCAACAAGGAATCAGGCTTCTCCTGCTGTTGCAAAACACTATTAAGGAAGGATTTTTTCATCACAGCTGTAGATATAACAACCTCAATGCAAACCTCAAACTGAAAGCACTCTGCTAGCAGAAACCGTCTCCTAGCCCCACTCTTCCAGGAGTCTGGCCTGTCTTCCTAACATATTGGTTACAATCTGATTCATTTCTAAAACATATGCTGGTATCCAGTGCAAGCTACAGCCATTCTTGTAGGCAGAAGAAGATACCTATGTATGTGAAAGGTGTGCTACGGTGCATAGCCCCAGCTGTGACGGTGCCTGCAGCAATGTGGATGCCCTTCAGTCTGCCACTGGCTTAAAGGTCACCGGTCTGCTCTGTGCAGACTTGCTGATGGGAGTCATGAAGTTACCATCAAGTTTGAATTAGTGTTGGTTCACCTTCCCCCCCAAAAAAAAAACCCACAAAAAACCCACCACATGAAAAAAAAAACCCAAAACAAACAAACAAACAAAACCAACCACACCAAAACCACCTGTCAGCCTGTAAAGTGGCATGTGATTTCTGGACTGTGCTCTGCTTGATAGGGCTGTAGAATCTTTTTATGGGTCTTCCGCTCTCTGCGGGCATCCCCAGGAATGGTGTTAGTAGGGGGAAACTGTATGCTTTTAGCCTGTAGGATAAGGTTATCGTGGGTCCTAGTCTCATGGACTGGAAAGAGTACTGGGGCCATGGGAAAGGATTGGGGAAATGATCGGGGAAAGAACTCACAGACAAATGATGTAATGGAGTTATTCAGCCCCTCCAGGGGCCTTACTGCAGCAGATTTTGGGGGGTTTAGCAGGTTCTTTTTCTGTTGTCTGTCACCACAAGATTTATATGGATATGGCAGGGTTGACCACTCTGAATTCAGTAAATGAGAATCCGGGGGAAGCTGTGTGTTAGCCAGAAGGTCCTTGCATGTGGTCTCGGTAGCTGCAAGTGCCAAACGGAGGTGGGACACCAGGCTAAGAAACCAGCCTTGCCCCTAGACTGCCGGTGTGGTTAGAAACCCTGCAGGTGGATTGAAGCTCCTGCTAATTGCTGCGGTGGTAGAGATGGGGAAGGGATAAGGACAGAGAGAGGAAGCACGTGCTTCTAAACTCTGGCTGTGAACTGGCTCTTTACTGCTTGCAGAGACGGAGCAGGGGTGCATGGTGTCTGTAAAAGGGTCAGATGGGGAGACCAGCCTTAGTAGGTCCTTGAGACAGAGCAGGTAACGTGACTGCGGCAGCGAGTGGAGGAGCGTGAATGGCTGCTTGCTCTGCGTCATGGGGAGATGGTGAGAACTCCTTAAGCAATTAATTAGCGCAGCTGAGAAACTGAGCTCAGTGCTAAAGGTGATCGGCAGTTGTACCAACAGATATGCACACAGGCTTTATTTTTCTGGCTTGGAACCTAACTGGGGGCTTGTCTGGGTGGTTGTTCATGAATAGCTTGTAGAAGCATTGCAGTATCTCGTAGAATACCTAGTCCAGTAATGTGGGAGGGCAAAGAGGGGGTTATGAGCGATCCTAAATGCAGCTTTGGCAGGTCTGGATACTGTAGGAGAAACTCACATACATGTCCATGGCAGAGTGGTGCTTCCATGCTGTAGGACTGCACCATCCCACCTGTCTGACAGGAGCTCATGTGGAGGGAGATAATTGGGCACCAGCACTTGGGAGGAAGGTCAGAGTGTGGATGGTCATATAGACAGGGGTGGTCGAAGGTCTGCACTAGCAGGGACTGTGACCTGAGTGCTGACAGACTCGATGCACAGAGTGGCAGCACTGTTCTCTGCAGTTACTGCATGGGTTTCTTCTTTACCTTTTTCCTCTTCTAATGAGTCTGCTTTCTGGCATACCAATTATCTCCTTTGGATATCAATGTCTATAGGAAACTGACTCTAGCTAAAATTGTAAATTAACTGCTTTGAAGCTTATGTCCCAGATGTCAGTAGTGATAGATACTGTTGAGTGGTTTCTAGCTAGAGAAGACTTCGAGCGGTGTCATTTTTCATGGGAAAACTTCCCATATGCTTCTCCAAGAGACTTTTCTGGGCAATTAAGGGACATGCTGTATGCAGAGATAACATGAATTCAGAGAGCTTTTGCATTTCATCTCCTATGACATATCATAGGCACAATGGAAGTGGTCACTATGGGTTTGGCCCTTGGTCTCAGTTACTTCTACAGGAGCAGGGTTTGCCACCCCAGCTATCACCCGTAACCAGCAGGACTCCTGTGGTGTTTGTTGTATGAACAGTGATACACTGTGAACCTGGGATGTGGGAGGTTGTGTGGCAGAGGGAGTCCCATGCTAATGACAAGGGAGCCCACTGGATGGCAGAGTAGGGTACTTAACCTTGCAGGGCACCAAGGCCCTTCAGCGCCTGAGCTGGTGGAATGTCTGGTAACAGAGAGACAATGCTCTGGACAAGGTTTAAGTGTCACGGGAGTGAAGATCCTTTGATGCAACTGCATGGCGCCTTCTTTTCCTCTCTTACTTAACAGACTAATGAAGTTCTTCTCACAAGGAGCATTTGACTGTGTAGGGAAAACCAAAGCGTGGTGCTGCTCACGTCTAGGACAACAGGACAGAGAAGTCTGGGGGAAAACTTGGCAAAAATCGTCATTGTAGATGCATGCAGCCCTTGGCAAAGGAAGTGTACAGCATGGGTTGTGAGTTGGGAGGGGGCTTGCAGAGTCTCCCACAGAGAACATCTCCTGGTAGCACTGGTAGCTTCAGTCAGTTTGGAAACCGAGGTGTGGGCTGCCTGGGTCTCTGTGTGGCTCTGTGCACCGTGCCATCTGCCTCTGCCTCCCAGGAGTCGAGCCCTCTGTTTGAGATTTTCCTTACTTGACTCCTCTGTGCCAGCAGTCCTGAGGTTCCTGCTGCTTTGCATTACAGCCGTGTGTCAAGAAATCCCAGCTCCTGGGGTCAAGTGCTAAGCGTTTGCTTCTTTATCAGATGTTTACTTAGGAGGATTTCATTATACTGAATCTACTAGCTTTGAATAAATTCACATGCAGTAAATTTATTCTTGTTCTTTTTGAAGGGACTTTTATGCTAGAGAAAACTTTGAAGAAGACCATTTATACCAAAAGCAATTACTTTCCCGGTAATTTCATATGTATTTTACTGCAGATACTGTATTTCTATTTGACTACAAGCTTTCTCCCAAGTGCCACTGCTGTGCTGAAGTGGAGGAAGTTGGATGCTTGAATTTGTGGTGCCCCAACATTTTCACAGTTAACACTGAATGTATTTGTCTGTGCACTTATTTGAACAAGCTCCACCTGCCTGAATAAAGCTACAGGTTGATCTTATCAGAGTCCACTTGTGGTTGCTCCATGTGGAGTGGGGAGAGGTTGTTTTGTTTTCTTGGGGTTTTTTGGCAAGACCAGTGTGTTGGCTTCTGGTTGTTGGATTTCTTCAGCCAGGTGATAGAGATGGTCTTATGTGACAGTGCAGAGGGCATCTCCAAAGCCTTGTCACTGAGTTTATGGGTATCCAGGAACCACACTCTGCAATATGGATAAGCTGGAGTATTGGCAAAAGCAGCTTACTATATGATTTGGAATAATAAATTAACCTGTAAAAAAAAATAATCCATCTGCAAATCACTTTCAAATGTATGGTAGGGGCAAAGCTGAATTCTTCACTTCAGCAGCTGGTTTGCTCTGGCAATATGCTGTAATGCCATATGCACAGCAACTCTTCCTGGTGCCTCTGTTGCAGCCCTCTGTGCGCAGGATCTCCTGCGGTCACTTCACCGAGTCCAAAACAAAGCAGGAGGAAAAGCTCAAGTGAGAATTCAGGCGTTTTGGCCTGATAATCTATCAAGTTCTCTCTCTACTGGCTTATTTTACATGCTGTGCTTCAGTGGAAGGAAAACCAGCAGGTAGCTCATTTGGCACCTCTGTGTTGAACAGAAGAAAAATACGTGGTGGTCCCTGTGATAAAAAAGCAATGCTTTGGGGCTGGAGGTTTGATGTACTAAAACTGCTGGTTTTAGAGATATCGATGGTGATAATAGCTGTCCATCCTCCATTTAAATGTGCTCTTAGCGTTTCCAGAGTGCAAGCATGTGCATGAATCCTTTTGAAAATGGACAAGGGAAAGTTGGGGGGACATGCACGAAAGAGAAGCATGTTCATATTAATATTCCAGAAAGGTAGAATATTCTTCTTTTTTCCAGCATGAGTTTCTCATTAACAATATTTGTTTCATTTAGGAGTGGCTCACTGACTGGTTTAAAAAAGGAAAACTAAAACAAAAACTTTAAAGAAGTCTAGGTCCCTGTTAAAGTGCAAATTCTATATTCCATGCGAGATTATTGTTTTATGGGAACCCATGATAGTTATACTGCACATGTCTACATATTTCATCAGAAAGCAAAAATTGTTTTTCAAGGGAAATAATTATACAGAAAAAAAATTCAATTAATTATATACTATAACAGGAATAGTTTATAATACTGGTGCTGAAGCCCAAATCTGAAATGACCAAAAAACTTGTCATCTGAACAGCCCTCAACATCCCAGTCTAAACTTTGTGGCTAGCTTTAACCCTTGCAATGGACTGAAGAGAAAAATCATATAGTGACTTGCCTACTATTGCCATAATGGGGTAGGCAGAAACACTTATCTGAGCGTTTCTATGGTGTGAGAATGTTGTAGAGCTTTCTGGGCTGTTCGTTATCCAAGTAAGCCACTTGCATCTGGAGGAATCACACATCCCCCTTGGTTTTTGACTTTTTTTCCTCACATGGCATTTGGGTTAGGATTTCATGACAAATAAAAAACTTATTTCTGGATCAGTAGGTCTGTGAAGTTTCAGTTAGTCCAGACAGGGCACAAACTTGAGCTGATTTGCTGAAGGTAGTTGGTCAGGACATTTGTGGTTGGGTCCTGTCTCTGTCTTGAGCCTATTCTGTGAGCCTGGGTAGGTCCTTGACCTCTGTGCATCATCCTGGTGTAGAAATATATTGATGGACTTCCATCCCATGTGAATGCAGAAATCCTCAGTGCATGAGGGAAGTTAGTAACACCCTCCACAGAAAAATCTAGGGACAAAATACACGCTGCTGGTTACTTCTAACAGGAAATCACAAGAAAAATAAGCACGCTGTGAGTGTTTTGTAATTCATGTTTTGAAGTTGACACTCAATAGGTAGAAATTAGCCTGAACAGAAAGTAAAGAAAAACTTTGGGCACAACAGGGCTTTGCACTGCTTTGCTAGTATTTGTAGGAAAGTACATTTTGGCAGATTTCTAGTTTCAGCTGCTTTGTGTGCTATGGTAACCCTCTTCATAGAGATCCAGCAAACCTTGGAAAAATCACATGTGTGAACTCACTTAAATCTTGCCCCCCCCCCCCCGCCGCCAAAGCCTCTAAATGGGGGTTTAAGCTTCAAGCCGCTTCTAGTTGTTGCAGTCTGCCTCAGTTTTAGTTATTTTTCTCATGAAAGACTGAGCAGAAGTGAAATTGGTGCTGTAATAAAAGGTGTCCCTATTTCATAAGGACCTTAAAAGCCGTTGTTGAGGACAAACATTAGCCTAAGAAGGTCTCCAGGGGTTGGCTTTGGCGGAGGTAATCTTTCTTGTAATACCGTTCCTAATGTGGATCTCTGTTAGCTATATGTAATAATTTCTTCCTCTCTATTTGTTCTGGTACATCTCTAGGGCTGCTTGTATGTGCTGTAGAATATTTACCGTATTTCTTTCTTTTCACCTATTTTGCCATGGTCTTACAATACATATCTCATGCAGATCTGTTCTCTTCTAAATGTGTAGTGTTCCTCCTAGTTTCTCTCTTAGCCCTTATGGCAGCTTTGTTGTCTTCTCCCTCAGATGTCCTTCTCTGAGCATTGCACCTGTGAGCTGAGGGTACTTCAAATTGCAGTTGCAGTTCCCGCTCATGGTGTTTGTGGTGTTGGGAGCAGAAGGGAGAGGAGTGGTACAGCAATGGCTGCCTCAGTATCCTCTGTTTCTCACTGGTGGCTCCTGTTCAGATATGTCTGTTGTCCAACAGATACTTAGGAATTCAACTATGGTAGCTACAGTCTCAAGCTTGTTGCGTATGGTCCTGGCATATTTCCCCAGCAAATCTTTCCTGTTTGCTATTCGTTTCTCCTGTCCTGATATTAGCTGTTATCAAGTGGCATCTTGATGCTTTGAGATGTCTGGAGGTGTTTTAGGAATCTTGTTACTTCTAATTCTCTTTCTTTGCATCTTTTTTGCTATATAGATGATACTATAATAGAAAAACATCTCATGGACGAGACGGATGGATTTTTTTTTTTTTTTTTTTTACTATTACCGCTTGATTGCATTTGTCATTGCATTTTCCTGCTTATTTTTTCCATGCTTTGGATTTACCCAAAAATGTTTTGGTCAAATATTGAGGCACCCTAAACCATGGCAGAACAAGTCTTCTCTAAAATTAATATTAAAACTCTTGTTCAAATCTTCCACTACCTCTGCTACCCCAAAACCCATCTTCACCCCTGTGCCGCTCCACCCATTGTATGTACAACTCCAGTGTTTCTGGTGGCAGATAATTTCTTTTATTTGTCATCTAGAGCTCTCCTGCCTGTCTGGCCGTTTTTTTTAGAAAAATCAAGATAGCTTTTAGACCAGTCAGAGGAATTCCACAGCACTGAGTTAGTTGAGAGGTGGGTAACTGTCTTCATCTCTGACCTTTAGTTTGCTCCAGCTCAATAGAAGGGTGTAATATTCAGAATGGGTCTGTGCCACGTCCATGGTGTGCAGGGGAATCATTCTTCTATCAGTTCTGCCACCTTTTCTGAAGAGCAGCTCACAGCTGTAATTTCTGCAGCCAGAGGGACTCAGCAAGTGGTGGATCAATGGGATTGTCCAAACGAGCCCAGGGAGGGCCCTGGAGATCGCTGGGTGTCAGCCAGAGCCGGACCTCTGCCGCTTTCCGGGGAGACCTGGGGCTGCGTCACCCATCTGTTGTCCCCTAGGAAGGGAAGCGATCTAGCTGACCAAACTCAATTACTTTGTCAATGAGGATAAATAAGGATCATAATCCAATTGTTATGGCAATTGCAATGCAGTACACTCGAGGCACCTTTCCAAGGCTTCTATATTTATACCTCGCTCGTTTAAAGCAAAAGGAGGCAGAGCAGCTTTCCCTGTGTCCTGAACAAAGCACACCACCAGGTCAGACAAACGTGGGATGGTCGACAGATGTCAGTAGGACAATCTCTCTTACTGTGTCTTACTGGTACGTTCTGCATCTAGCACCGGGGACTGAAGGCTCATTGTGAGTTATAAAAATAATAAATGCATAATAAATAAATACCAATTCTTGGGGCTATAGTTCCCAGCTGTACAGCATTGACTTCACCCACTCAGGACAAAGATTTAGGCAACAGCTACAGGTGGTGATCCCTTGTACCAAACCTGTGGGAAATCAGAACCATTTGATTTTAAAATCTAAGTTCATAGTCTTTTTTTATGTGAAAATATAGCATAACATCCAAGTTTGTAGTACTTAGGACTGACTATGGGTGAAGGAATTTTCTGAAAGTCTATAAGCAAATCTGAACAAGATTATTAATTATCAGGAATTCCTTTCAGGAATTTGTCTTAGTTTTTTCTGTATTCCTAATGATAATAACAACAAGATAATGAAGACAAATTTTCCATAGCTGTAACTGAAGCTTGGTACAGGCTGTATTTGAGGCAACCAGGTCATACTTTGGTTAAATTATTAAAGATTGTTGTATCTAATTACTTGGGTACAATGAAGATAGGTCAGCAGCATAGCACCTACGAAGCGGGGTCTAAGGTTACATTAGACCTCTTCTACAGCTAACTTGTGTGCAGTGCGTTTGTTCTAATGACTCGTGAATGATGCCAACAAGGTGTGTGCCATGACTACTTTTACAGTGGTAGACCACATATCCACCATCTTTCAAGGTAGAGCTGCTGTGCCCTACTGTGTGCCACAGCGGCGGTGGTCAGGGGCTCTGAAAACACAAAGGTGTCGACTCTCCAGGACTGATCTCTCCCTGCTTTCCTCCTACGTGGAGACCTGTGTTCCTGCGCTCACTGCGAAGTCATAAAATCAATTACAAATTAAAGGCCAGATTCATGAGTTCACTTCAGCTGCTCTAGTGGTACAAAACAGCTGCAAATTCAGCTTTTATGCTGTTGTTACTTCCCCCGGCTTTTATGTGTTAGTGGCTTTGCCTTTTAAAAGCATTTTTTTAAATGGCTTGAGATTGATGCTTAACTTCAAAGTGCTAACAAATATTGCATTGCAAATTCCTCCTTGGGCTACTTGATTACTTTTTTTAATAATTTTGAAAACAAAGGATATTCTTCAGGGAAATACTGTGCCAAGGTGAATGATGTTTCAGAGTGCACATCAGTGCAATCTGAACAGAGCGCTGCAGTTCCAATGGTCGGTTCTAAACCCAGGATTTGCAGAATTAAGAATGCCTGTTATGATGCGTAATTCTGTTAGGCTAAGGAGTTCTTGGATAAAAATAAAAGAAATTTCAATTCTGCCTTCTCACAAACTAGTACCATTTGTCTGTTCTTGTTAGAATTCATTGAATCATGTGAGAGTTCAATTTTTTTTTTTTTAAATTAACCATGGTTAATTTAAAAACTTAAATTTCAGCTTTAAGTTCATCATTATCTTCATGCTGAAATTTCCTACTCTCCCTTCTTTTAATAGTACTAAGCAAAAACATAACAATCGTGATTAAGGTTTAAGAACCCAAGTTAAGTAACATATTTCAAACATGATATATATTTTTAAAAAGAAGTCTCACATTATGTAACAACCACACAATTTAATTTTTGGATCGTTTCATTGTGCATTTCAGGTTGCAGACATTGCTAGCTTTCCTTTCCAGTCTAGTGTTAAAATATCAAATTTCCTGATTTCATCATGCACGGACTTGCACAGTTGCTTTTAAATATTTAATCCAAAATTACTGATATGCCTGCTCTGCTTTATAATGCTTTTTTGGGGGACTAATGACAAGCCCTTAGGATCTGTAGGGGTTTCCTCATGTTTAAATTGGTAAGTACTCTTTCCACTTAGCTCTATGTTAACATATATTTATTGTAACTGAAAGCTTCTGGCGGTCAAAATCACCCCTGGCTTTATAGCTTTTTTTAGCAGGTCCTTAAGCAATTAACTTGAATTAACCGGCAATGTCTGGGGTGTGTGCCTGTATGTAGGTAGGTTTGTGTTTGCGTAGCCCACACAGTGACATCAAGAAGATGCGACCCTGTGCAGGCTAATGCACCCTTTTCCTGAATTTGAATGGCTTTTCTCTAGAAGCGTCCTAGCCATGGTTTTCAGAAGTTTATAAATGACTGTCTCCGTATGTCTGCGTAACTCAGGTATAAAACCATCCAACAAGTTAAATCAGCCAAAGAGAGAGGGGACAAGGGAGGAGAGATTATACAATCCTCTCTACTGGAACAAGTGAAAATCTCCCTATTTTCCCCAAATAAGCAGTACGCTCTGTCAGCATAACAATAAAGTGCATGTATGCATATTCATCACAACCTGTATAGCCATACATTTGTATAATTAATCAGGATTGGGGGAAAACACATTTGCATCTACGCAAATGGTCTTCCAAAAACCGAGGCAAGCGGAGACCGTTCCAAGTAATCACAGCAGCTCTCCTTGCTCAGTGCAGCAGGTTGGCGGGCAGCGCAGTGAGCTTCCGCGGGGTGAATGAAGGAAGGGGATTTGGCTATTAATTATTAAGTTCAAGAGCCATTGTGCACCCGTGTGACTGTGCCTGCCCTGGGCAGCGGTGTGGGGGTGCGGGGGGCAGGAGTTATGTGCGTGCAGTCAGTGTGTTGTGTTGGTGATGGCTCCTTTGCTCTCGGGAAGATTAACCTATTTTTAGACCAAGCTGTTGTGTGAGGCCAGAGGAAACCTTCCATCTTTTAGATTTATGGAGGCTGCCCAGCAGATCTTAAACACTTTCTCTAAGCTGTGTTTATTTGCATTTTGCCTTCTTTTTGAAGACCAAGTTCCCTGTATCTCCTTGGGTAGGATCCTCGATATTGAAATGGGTCTGGAGTTTGTCAAGTAATCTAATTCATTCAACATTTGGAATTACCGTGCTAAAAAAAAGTAATTTATTTTCTAATTATTCCCTGTCTTGCACAACCGTGCATCGCTGAAGTGTCGCTATTTAAAATATTTATCTCTCTCCGCTACGTGATCTGCTTGAAGGCCATGGAGGGGCGATGAAATAAAAGCACTCGCTCCCATCGCAGGCACATTACTTTGCCTTGTCTTGGGCTGTTTTGACATCTCCCTGTAAATACATTTATTTTTCATTAGGATGTTTCTGGGTTTGTGGCATCCAGGAAAGCCAAAGCCATTATGCTGTTCATCTGTTACAGGCAAAATGAAGACAAACAAGTGTAATGAACTCCTGCTGAAGCCATTTCTCTGTTGTCTTTCCCTTGCTTGGAAGCACGTGCATGTGTGGGTACAGCCTCGCTCGTGCAGGCTGGATGGGTGTGAGCTGCTGTCGGCACTTACGTTACTCATTTGCGAGGAGGTTTCAAGCTCCAAGTGCGCAGGAGTCCCAAGGTTTTGCTGTTGTGTCTGGAGAGCTCAGGCATGGGGCATCACACATGGCTTCCTTCAGGGAGCTGTGGTTTTTAACTTGTAATATTGCTCCCACACACTTGCTCCCACAGCAGTTCCCTCCATCCCTCTCCAGCGTGTTGCAAGGGATAGAAATGCAAGGATGGAAGTATCTGGGAGGTCTAAGTAGGTACTGATGGGGTGGGTCGGTGGTGGGGATTGGAGGAACTTGCAGAAGATGACGTGCTCTCTGGGGGCATTTCTTGTGCCGGCTGGATAGCCTCATCCCAGCGATGGGCTCAAGAAAACTATAGGAGAGCCTGTGGCATTGTATCAAATATCCAGTTTGGTTGGAGGTTGGTGGATAGGGAGTTAAACACAGCTAGAGACAGGAATATTGTTTAGAGATCAGGGAAAGCTTGGAAAGGATAGAAAGTAAGCTGCAAAGAGGCATGAAGATGAGAATAAAAATGAAAACGAATATTGAGCTTTCTAGGGTGGCAGATATGCTCTTTCTTCTTCCTAGTCTTTCAATTATTTCTCATTTATTTGAGCCCTCCCTCCCGCGCCCGTCCCCACCCTCCCAAACTGACTTGCTCATTGAGTCCGAGCGAGTTTATGCTGAATTTTAAAATAACTTCTTTTTCTCCATCTCTAAACTGCTAATCTCCCAGGCTGAGGAATCCTGGGACAAAGAGGAGTCCGCAGAGTGGAACTCTGTAAAATTAGCTTTTACAGCATTAGTGTTTGCACAGTTACAGGCTGAAGACCTGCACCCCCCCTGCCTGGCAGCCTGCCTCCCTTCCCTGGGGAGACTGTAAGGCAGCACAGAGTGAGCTGCCTTCCTCCTTCTCCTCCTCTTCCTCCTCCCTTTCAGCCATCTCCCTGCTGCAAGAAGAGCAGAGGGGAGAGGTTCTCATCCATTTGGACAAGGGTTTAATTTGCATTGTCTTGGGCTCGTCTGCTGTTATTGGAATGTGTTCCCTCTCAAATACAGCATAAAATCGAAATTCTAGTGCCGATGCCAAGTCATGAGGGTGATTAGCTGGGAAACGAGGGCATGGGGGGGGATGTTTAGGGGGTGAAGGCATTGAGCTGAGACTTGGTGCTGCTGTCCGTTACTGCCTTGTGCTGTAAGCCCCCCTTCTGATCTTGGGCAAGCGATTTAATCTGGGACCTCTGTATGCAGGATAGGGATGGTTTTGGAGCCGAGGTGAGCATGTTACAGGCTGGTGTACTGCTGCGATATCTGTGCCTTTGGGAGATGAGCAGGCAGGGAATGGCTGCGAGTGAGGAGCTACAACCCAGAGGCTGCAGAGCCACCCAGGATCCTCTGCCTGGGTTCCCTGAGTGATCAGAGAAGCCAAAGCACCTCTGTCTCCTGTCTTTACAGTCGTAATCATGAGCCATGCAGTGTCTCATGCACTAGAAACCCCTGCACTCCCTCTAAAAACATAGCTCTTCTGGCTTTTGGAGGCCTAGTGAGACTGCACATATGTTTTTTCTATGCAAGGAGTAGATGGTGACCTGAAATCTAGCTTTAAGCTCCTTTTGACCATTTCATGTGCTTTCTTATGCCCAGTTTTGGTGTAAGAACACTCCTCGAGAAACTTCCACCAGTTTTCACTCTCTGCTACTTGCCCTCTGCAAATCACCTGTTCAAACCCCATCTCTGTTGCCTGCGCTTCTTTATCCCTCACTGCTTCTGCTGTTTATTAACTTGCTCTGCGTGGCATCTGGGGAATTTGTTCATTGGAAAAGGAAAATGAAGTTGCATTACAGCCTAACACATGTAGCAAGCTACTCGCAGCCCTGCCGGGCCTTGAGCAGGATCCAGCGCCAACGCTGCAAACCCTCCCCGCTTCCTCTCCCAGCCCCGCTCAGCTGATTGCCTTCTATTTTTCCTTGTGGTGTTGTTATTAATAATCATATACCAATCTCCTCTGACAATCACAATCATTTCCTGGGAGAGAGCAAATCCAAGTCAACCACATCCAGCTACCCAGCGAAATGATGCTGTGTCTACCAGCCTGATGAAAGCCGCTTCTGTCTGTGCCGTGGCTGTGCCTGGAGCACTTGATGATGCTGGAGGCTGCACTGGAGGTTTTGAGCTCCCTGTGTTTCTCAAGGAAACTGGCTGCCAGGGAGGATTAAAGGGGATGGTGATTTTTTGGGAATGACCATGAGAAATAACATCAGTCTGGCTGTTCCCCTGGGTGCATCTGCCTGCAGAGGTCAGATGCGATGAAGGGACTATCCAGGGTGTCCTCGGGCCAGTTCTGCATGGATAAAGTCTCTACCCTTAGTGCGTTGTTGTAACTGGCTTTGCAAAAGGTTTTTTTGGGAATAGACTGAGCCACGTACCCTGTGCTTCCCCCAGTCTCCATCCTCCTGCAAGCTGAGTCCCAGGCAGCTCTTGCTAACGTGTTTCCTGCTGGAAGGGATTTCCAGTGGCAAACTGGGAGTGAAAGTTTTTCCCAGAGCTCACCGGTTTCTCGTTTAGCTCCCTCTTGTTCTCAGCTTGGCTTTGTGAGCTCCCAGGCTACATGTGCTGCCAGGTTTTTCTACCAGAGCAATTTCCCTTGTTGCAGTTCTTGACAGCACCACTTTTTCTCTGAGAAACATTGGGCTGCTGAATGTCTAGCAAACTCAATTGGCCTGGATGGATGGGACAAGCCAGCTGGGTGTGCTTTGAGGCAGAAACCACCCTTCCTTTCTCAAAAGAATCGCTTCCAAAGAAAAGGTGGGCTCTTTGGGAGACAGCTTATGCCCTTGAGGGCATAAGATGTTGGAAGGATAGCTCTGGGGATTTGGACTTCAGAAGGTGTGGGAGTGGGGGAGTTTGGTCAGGCGCAACAGCCTCCCTTCTCCTTCATATGAGTTGATTGGGATGTGGTAGGATGAAAGATTGCGCTTGGGTGGGAAGGAGAGCATGGCAGGGAACTGCTTATAGGCACAGGGCAGGGGGGCTCTGATGTGGGGTACCCCCCCCAATGTCTGTGGCTTTTCTCAGAGTGCCTTGCTCTGCAGCCTCCCTAGATCTGCTTTTATTACATTTCATGAAAATATGTCATCTTTTTGGCTGATGGGATTAGCATGGCTGGCTGTGCAACGTGGATTGGCGGGCATACGTTCCACATGCAGAGGGATCGCTGGGCTGGTTCAAGTGAGGTGCCTGGGAAGGGCAGAGCTGTGGGTTGTGTCTCAGGAAATGAGGTCAAGAAACCCTCAGGAGCTCAATTAACCACAGATGACCAGGACGAACTAGGACACTGACTGCACAACTGTTTGGCAAAGACGAGAGCCCGTGGCCTGCTTGGTTTGCTCCAGGCTTAGTGTCTTCATTTATTTTGCCTTTATTTGTCACTATTTTGTTCTCGGATTCGAAGCAGAAAGCCCAGACCTGAGCTCCCCGCGCGCTGCCCTTGCGACCGGGCAGTGCTCTCGTAGGCAGAGGCGGTAAGTGGGGTGCAGTCTGCTCCGTGCACAAAAGCAGAGCATGGCTAGCGTCTCCCTGGCCATCTGGCTCCTCTCCTTCCCCTCATGTTCTTGTTCTTTACTCAAGCAAACTCTGACATACATTTGTCTTTTCTGTATTTCCTTGTGGACCTTCCTATGAAATATTGTGAAGTGGATCCTGTTTCATGTTACAAGCCGTTCGTAATGAGATTGGAGAGAGATACAGCGTTTGACTGCAGTGGCTGTTAATTTTAATATACTGTGAATCTCGAGGTAGCTTTTTATTCTTCCTACATTGAACTTGCACGCTGCTGCTGCTACAGTCTGCATGGGGACACGTCATGTGAAATAAAAAGGCTTAATGAAGGACAGAGGGAAGAACTCTGCCAGTATTTTATAAAACATGAGTTTTATTTTCTTAAACACAAATCATGATGTCTAGATGTTCAGAGGTTCATGATTTAGCAGCAGTAAAAAGGACAAAGGGTGGTTGGCAGAGGCCTTAAAAATGCTCCCAACTCTGCTGGGCAGAAGACAAAGGTGCAGTGGACAATACCAGTCCCTGCTGGTCTGAGCAGACAAAGTCCTTCACAGGTGAGGGACAGAGGAGAGCGTATCAGAGCACGGGGCCACGGATGGCAGGTTAGTGCTACAGAATATGTTCCTTAATGGTTGGATGAGTTGGGCAGAGACCAGTGAAATGAAAGGGGAGAGGACAGGGCAAAGCAGTCAGGGCCTGGGCAGGAGGACTGGGGAACTCTTCGTAAGATGCTTCAAGTAGATTCTTGCTCGTGTCCTAAACTAAAATAAACCATGAAAGCCCACATGTGTCTACAAAGCCGTCAGCTGTAGGGAAACCCCAAAGTGGTACCAAAAGGTTCACAGTGGGGATCTGAGCAAGCTCTCCATGTTCACCCAGCCACGAGGAGTGCCTTCTGGACTGAAGTTTACTAAGCTCTGGGAGTAACCAATGAGGGTTTTCTAGTTTGGGGGGTTTTTTTTGGGGGGGTATTTTTTTTTTTTATTACAGCTGTTGAGCTGAATGGCTGCTCTTGGACTCCTTTTAATTCAGAGAAGGAATGTTGCCACTTGTGTTCTGTTTGTCAGTTGTCTGTGAGCAGCAGACTGCAGATGCAACCGCATTTGATCATTTGTCAACTTTTCCTTTTGTGCTAAAATATCTGATAGTGTTTGCCGAAAACTTGTACCGTTTATGCTCGTTTGACTAGCTGCTGCAACAATTGCAGGTGATGAAAGAAGAGAGGCTGGGATATGGCTACTGCACATCTGCAGTTGAATATTTGTCAACAATAAGGTACTCGCTCCGCTTGCTAATAACAGACATTGGGAAAGAGGTGGTTCCAGTCTTCACATGCAATTACTAGTTCCCTGAATCTGTGGGCAGACTGAAAGCGTATCGAATCACCTTTGCAGAACTGCTCTTGGAGGTGTGTTTCCCATCAGTAGCTGCCTCAGAGGTGTTGGTTCCAGAGCAGACCTACATATTCTCAGCGTGGTGGTGACCCACGGTGCCAAAACCCTTGGGAGATGTGTGTGGGACCTGGCTTTGCTGCTACAGCCATTCAGGATTTTCATGGAAGAGAGATGGGAAATGGCAGGTCTTTTCAGTATCCAGCCCTGGTGCATGTAAAATTCACCTCTACAGGAACTCCCCTGCACAGAGAGTGCTGCTGGCAGGGGCGTTCTTGATTTGGAGGTCCAGGGAAAGCTGGCTCCACTCGATGGGAGAGGAGGATGTGCTGCCCTGTGCCCTTCCCCATCTCCTCCCCTCCATTCAGAGCCTCCCTGAAGCCTGAGCGGAGCAGAGCTGTGCTTTGACCTGGTTCCTGCTGCCAAGTGCTGCCATTTACTCTGCAAAAAAATATTGCTCGCTGGTTGTGGGAACCAAACTCCCAGGAGGAGCCTGTGACTGTGACCACTCCTTGCGCTACACAGGCACTTGCGCAGAGCTCCCACTCCAACCGGGCTCTGTGAGCAGCACTGAGGCAAGTTGTTCGTAGGGTGGGTTTTTTTCCCACTTTTGTTTCTCATCAGAGGCTGAGTAGCACGCTCGCACATGGCGTATCAGGCCTCTTGCAGCACACTTCATTTAAAAAGCTAATTTGTAATTGCAAAGCAATACACATGCTCCAACAACCCCCTCCTCTCCAAAGCAAACAGAGAAACACCACAGAGAAATAAAATAAAATGGGATGAGAATTATCCATGCTTGCTCTACTCCGCTGTTTGTCTGCTAGGGGAAAAGAAGGGGTGAAGCAAAGTTGCTAAAATAAATATAATAAAAAAGAATAGAAAAACAGCCTCTAATGTACTTAATGTTGCAAGTTGTGAGACAGGGATTAGCCTTGCCTGTCTTCCCATGTAGCACAGTGAGCTCTGAATGTTATGGGAGTGAGGTTGCCTTTTTCATACTTACCCTTCGGCAAGAAGGTGTGGATGGTGGCAGTGAGCTGGTGACACCAGCCCTCCTGCCCTGCGGCAGGCAGATGCCAAGGGCTGAGCCGGCATCCACAGACCTGGCCAGGACCGTGGTTGAGCTCCTTCTGTACCCCTTGGTGTCCCCAATGTATTTTTGAGGAGGGAAGCAAGTGTTTTATCCTGCTGTGTAGCTATGGATTTGACTGAATCTCGAGGGACTCCTGAACAGCCTCTGCTTGCATCTGTTGCGTGCCTGTGCCCTTTGCGAGTGTTTTTTTCAGAGCAAGAAGACCAGCTGTGTCACCGTGTTAACAATGCAGCTGCTGCCCACCTCTGTCTCCTGCCTTACCCTCCTGCCCTCCTTTGCTCGCTGGCTGCCTGGCAGTCACTCGTCCGCACCGTCCTCGCTGAGCCCTCCCACTCGTGGTGGGCTGGAGAGGGGAAGGGAAAGGTGAACCTACTGTTGGGCTTTGCTCTGCAGAGCTGCCAGCTCCGATTTTTGTCATCCCTGCTCCGTTCTGGCTCTACGAGTTCAGCGGGGGCATTTTCAAAGACGTTTGCTGTAGTTCCCAGCATGGGTCGGAGGGGCTGGGAGCTGAGGAGGAGCGAGCAGCTCTTGCTGAGGAGCGTTTCAGGGTTGAGATGCGAGGTGGGGGCCAGTGTGTGCCAGGATCCTGTCACTGCCGATATCTTTTACTGCAGCTTTTTTTGCAGCATCAGAAAAGTAGGGTGGAATTAGGCCATGTAGCCTGTGGTATGAGCTCTGCTTGTTGGTATTGTTAATGGCTTTGCTCAGAATATGCTGACTTTTTCTGAACAAAAGCTAAAAAGCAACCCTTACAAATTAATCATTATTAATACTTTGCACATGCTTAGCTATGCACGCAGCCGTACAGGGTGGTAAATACCAATTCCCTTGCTCGATCACCGTGGCTGTGGAGTGCTCAGCTCAGCCTCTCTTGGATGAAGCAAAGCCTTGTACTGGGAGCTCCTGTTTTTTGAGGGCAGCCTGGCAATTGTGGGACAGCAGCCCTCTTCCCTCTTCCTCCAACTCTTCTTTCCTGTAACCTCATGTAAAACATAACTAAACTGAAGCCTAAAGGAATTACAGGGATACTATGCTGACATGACTGAGGTGAACCTGGGGAGTTCATCTGATGCCAGTTGTCATTGATTCTGTGACTCCTCTATTATTCCGATGCAAAGGCTGACTTACAGTGAAGTTTGCTCTGGCCCTAAGTTTGTCTGACTCTAGTGAGGTCAGGGATTTCTTGGGATTATGAGCTAGAACAGAAGTTTATGCCTACTAAACTAGGTGGTAATGTGGAGTTCTTTCCATTTCAGGTCTTGAGATCTCTTGGCAGGGTGGACACGCTTTGCCCAGCCTAGCCAGCAGGAGAAGACAGGGTACTGGTACTGCAGGAGATTATTGCAGGTCACAGGTATCTTGTCTGTCTGAGATTTATGGGAACCCAGCACCAACACTCTCGGTGCTGGGCTCCCGGGAGGAAGGCAGGACTGGTGTGACAAGCACCGATGCAGTATGTCATCCTGCTGATGCACACAGCAGAGCATGGCAATGAGCCCGTGTGCAGAGCACATGGAGGTGGCAGGTTGGGTTGTCTTCTCCTTGGGTTGTACCTTGTGTGCTAGTTTAAGTGCAGTAGTGTGCTGCCAGATTACGGCAACAGCCAGCTGCAGCAGCCTGGTACCCTGCTCTGCTGGCATCCGTGGCTACGTTGGGCCATGAACTGGGAGTGAAATGCTCATCTCTAACCCATGAATTCAGTCTCTCAGCTACCAAGTTCACTATGTGTCTCAAAAATAAGTTCTCGGCCTTTCCATATTGTGACTTCTTCCACTCCAAGTACTAGCCGTGTAATCTCCTGCACATTTCAAAGCTACTTGAAACAGCTTCTTGCTTTCGTGCTTGCCAGATTCCCCCCCAGCTGCCAGGAAGAGAGTAAGCAGCCGCTGCCTGTTCTACTTGAGAAATTCAACTGCCAAGTGGTTATTTACAGCAGGCAGAGGAATGAAAATGTTAAATGAAATCAATTGCTGGCAATGTGAAAAAGGGAAGGAGGAGAAAAAAAAACCCAAACCCTTACAAAGTCAGGATTACGTTGGCTGCAAGCTGCAGCCACCTCAAAAGGATTGCAGACAACAAACAGCAAAATGACAACGACAGAAAACTGTGCCCGCGTGAACCCAGCTTTGTGCTGACTCCGACTTTTGTTTCTATTTAATCTCCCTATTCTTGTCCAGTTTGGTCCCTCTCTTGGCAGCGGGTGGGGAGATGGAAGAGTTTTGTGAAGGAAGCTGGATTGTGTTAAAACAGTTGTTTCAATTCATTTCAACATCAGGCTCCCTGCCTGGATTTAACCTGGAGGTAAATGGAAAATTAAAAACTAAATGAGCCCTATTTCCCTGATGAACACTGAATTTTGCCTTAAAAATGGGAGTATCTTTATTTCCTCTAAGTTTTGCAGGGTGGTGGTGGTGGGAAGGTTACCGGGAGAGGCTGTTGACTGGTTTAGTTTTGGCTGGATCATAAGTCAACTTTTTTCTTTGGTGTCAATCCCTTCCTTTACATGGAAGCCTCAGGCTTCCCTGCTAGAGACGAGTGAATCATAGCCTTGCATTGGGCAGTGAGGCAATTAATCAGCCATTAAAAAGGGAGACCTGCTGTCTTATAAACCAATTAGAAGGGAACTGGTTGCTTGTGTAACCAATGTAGTGGGGTTACTAGTAAGTTAAAGACCCATTGTAGAGGGAGGAGCTGAAATAAGTCTCTGTTACAAGGATTTAAAGAACATGTTGGAACCACCAGAGCACCAGATCTTCCTCTAAAGCAGGAATCTTAATTTGCAGCCATACGTTGCAGTAAACACTGTCCCCTCTGCTTGCCTTGCAATCGGATAAAGAAAGTATTTTTAACTCTTGATGATGAAGCGTTTTTAAAATTCCCTTTTCTCTTAAATCTTTGCTGGGTTTCTGGGTGGGGGGGTGGAGAAGAGGAGGAGGATGCATGGTAGCCTACCTCCTGGAGACCACCTTTGCGGCTGGGTACAAGAGGTGAAGCAGCGGTCCGGGGTGCTTCACCGCCTGCTGGCGCGGGGATGGCTCTGTGTTGTTCAAAGGGGGACCATACAGGGATAAGGGTGCTGAGGTGCAGCAAACCCTGGAGCAGGTTTTGGTGCTGTCTCTCCGTTAACGCGGCACCTTTTTTAGCTTGTTTGCAGTATGGGGCTGCTTGCAGGACCTGGGCTGATGCTTTTGCATAGCACCGCCTTTGTGCTTGGCTCGGTGCTGGTGTGGGGCAGGATCAGCGGCTGTGGGCACGGTCTGTGTCGCTGAGACGGCACGCTGTGTTATCTGTGGCTTCTGCAGGGTTTACTCCAGCAGCCACCAGAGCAAATCTCAAGTGTTTAGCTGGTTGCATCGGGCTTTCAGTTCTTGGCAGTTCTGCTAATGTGCTAATTTGAGCTGCTCTCTCTTGACAACACAGTCTGCTGGCTGCTGAGCCAAATAGAGCAGGGGGGTGACCTCAGCCTGCGACCTGGGAGCACCGAGCGGGGATTTTAGGAGCAGCCCCGTGCTCCGTCTGTCCTGCCAAGGACCTGCAGGGGTGGGATGGGGTGGCTGTCCCAGCTGCAAGGAAGAAAGCGCCTTGGTGAGAAGATTCTCAAGCCGGTCCATCAGCTGCCTGTTCAATATATTCTGCTTTTAGAAGAGGTGTAATTGCCGTTGTTGGACTGCTAAAGTAATAAGATGTATGTTTAACTTGACCTAATATACGGTGGGCAGCTACTTAGGAGCAGTGCAAACTAGGTATATAAATCATGGCTTTGCTTCAGTCCTAGCAATGATTTTGCTTCTGCTCCATCATAACACGGGGCCTGTTAATTTCACTGGAAATGTGGACTTAGAGTTCGCTTACCTTACACTTACATTCAACAGCGTTAATGCACAGAATTTCAACAGATCGTTCTAGACCAACCATGGTAGTTGTTGCTAATCCTTTTTTGCGATTCCAGTAAGTAGACATAATTTTAAAGTAGATTTGTGGTAGGGAGACTTTGTCTCTATGTTTGTATCATAAAATGTTGGAGAGGCAGTGTGGGCTGATGAGAAGGGTGCTCTGAAACTTGCTTGGTGACTGTAGGAAAGACACCTTCTCTGTGCCTCGGTTTTCCTGGCTCCCCTCGTTTCATGATGTATTTTTTTATTTGTGACTTTTCTTGAGAGCAGTATTTGCGTTATTTCTACAGTTACAATGACTAGGAGTGTTGCCTGTCCTGCCCACTGATGCTATCTTGTACCAGTCTGAGTATGTGGTGGCAACTCAAGCTGTACCTGTGCTTCATCAGCGATGAACAGCCGCACAGGTCAGAATATCAGTCTGTGACAATAAGCTCCTTCCGCTTACTGCTAAGAAAATTCTGCAGTTTAGGTTAACTTCTACAAGAGCTTTGGGCTGATCCTGGCTCCAACAACAACAGACCACGCGCTGTTGTGTAAGTGCTTCAAGCCTGGCCACGTTGGAGTGCCTCTTCCTCTGCCTTGCTTTCCAGATCACTTGTCATGACCTCCCGTTCCTGACCAGCCCCAGTTCAACTAATTTCATCCTTATTAAACAGTGGGGCTTACAGTCGGTAGGGTTGGTGTGCTTTGCTGAGTCAGGCCTTTAATTACGCCAAGCTTATGACAGCTCTGCATCCTGAGCCAAAGATGCCCTCGCGATCTCTGCAGCCCTCAGCTCCTAACCAGGGAAAGCACAGGCTCCAGTTGAAAGGCACCTCAGCTGTAGTCCGCTGAGCCAGTCCTCAAATTGAGTTTGAAGTCATTAAGTGGAAAAGAAAATTTTTGTGACAAGTGATTTCCCTGAGCAGGTGACAAACTATAATGAAGCAGGGCGGTTTGGCTGGAAAGGTTTATGATAGCAGCTGTGCTGCCTTCCTCTCCTGCGAGCGGTCTGGGCAGGAGAGGATTCGTGGAAAACTCTCCGCGTAGCTGCAAGATGTGTATGTCGGCCTTGGATTAACTTTCCCAATCTCTTCCCCAAAATGTTGCTGGAGATTCTTTGGGGAAAAAGGCAGGATGGGTGACTATTTAATTGCCATTTAAGTTGTACTCTTCTTCCCAGCAAAGTAGTTGGTTGTGAAAAGCTTGTGAGCAAATAGCACCTCTGGAAAATGGTGTAATGTGAGGGCTCTGACTTATTTAGATGCACTATTGCTAGTTATATCTACACAATTTCTACCTCTAGCTTTGGTTCTTTTCCTGTGGGACAGTCATAGCCAGCACGTGACTACGACAAGACGACGGGTGTGTTGGGTACGTGGCAGTCGGCATGGCTCTAACAGATATAGAGATTCAACGATGGGCACGTCATAGCCATGTACAGAGCTCTTCCCAAAACAGCAAGACGGTGCAATGCTGCCCTTGGTCAGAGCTGGAGGAGAAAAGTGTGAGCGAGGGCACCGGGATGGCTCTTGCAGCACAGGGTGAGGTTTGGGTACAAGAGCACAGAGACGCTGATTTAAAAAAAGCTGAAGATGCGCAGCATAAGAGCTGCTACTGACAGCAGGACGCTGGAGCAGGGCAAGCAGTTGCTTATATTAATGTGCAGGTAGCCAAGCGTGACAGACCACAGCCATAACACTTGGGAGAGAGGCGCAAAGGGCGAGGAGTAGGCTGCCTTGGCTGAGCAGCCTGCCCGTGTCCTGGCCAGGACGGTGCCTGGCTGTATTTAATTCCACTTCTGTGCTGTGTAAGTACCTAGTACCTAGGCAAGAAATCTTTCTTGTCTTGACGAGCTAGTGATTAAAAATTAAGTCCCTAAAATAACAGAGATAGTGGGGCAAAAAGGATAATGTCCTTAAAACAGGCAATGTTCATAGCCAGGAGGTTTCTGGAGCATTCCTCTGAGGCGGTGGGTGCCTTGTTAAGAGGTGAGGCTTGGAGCACCGCAGGCTAGCTGCTCCTGATTTCTTTTTTTCCCCTGATTGCTGGTTATGCAGTGTGTGGGTGGGTTGGTTTTTTCTTAGTACAATGTCAACTGCTGGCTGAGCAGTGCTGGGATTTTTGTAAGGCTTATGCGCTCTGGTGGGGGTGTAGCCAGTTCTGCCCAGGAGGACCAGGCACGTTCCTGGGGAGCAGTAACGTTCTGCAGGTGCGCTCACTTGTTGCAGAGGAGCCTGGTCTCTGCGCTGCGTGCTCGGGGTGTGCTGTTAATGACCAGCCCCTCACCCTCTGGCCTTACGCTGGTACCTGCTTAATGGGATTTCTTCCACAAAAGGGTAGCGATGAATCACCCGGGCTAGACACTGCTGTCTAAGGCCACCAGCTGCTGACCTTCAGGACAGTTGGATTTATACCTCAGAGCAGGCGTTGAATTCCTGATGCACGGAGCAGTGCTGAGCTGGGCGCTGCTCAGTCCAGTCTGCTGTCCATCCTACGCTAGGTTCAATTATCCAGCTGTCCCTGCCTGCACTGCTGCTTACCCAGGCTGGGATCTCCAGCAGCAGCACACAGTGTGCAGAGGTGGTGGATGATGACCACCTGTGAAGGCCCCCCAGTGTGCTAGCGGGCCTCAGTTGCCTTACCCAGCCTCACCTGGGACCCATACCCACTGCCCCAGCATCAGGAGCTTCATCTGAGCTCAGGTTCCTGTGTTTTCCTGAGCTATGTTGGAGATGTGCCTGTTCCCAGCATTTGTCCCTGCTGTGTTGGCTTCCTGGGTGGACCCCAGACCCACATTGCCCATCCTTGCTGCAACCCTGCCTCTGGCTGGGTCTCCTGGATGGACACCAGAGTGATAGTGCAGGTAGCTTGGCCTCTAACACCATCTCCCGGACGGACTTTGGACTTACGTTGCAGGTAGCCTCTACAGCTCTTTCTCTTCTTGCTCTTGACTGAGCTTGGTGGGTGGACCTTGGCCCTGACTTGTCACCTGACCTTGCGTGGGGCTGTCTGTGGGACCTGTCACCACCCAGCCCTGCTCAGACTTGGTAGGACTGTGCCGGGTCGGTAAGGGCTGCCCTGTGGTCACCCATGGTTGCTGGCTTTTCCCATACATAGAGCAGCCCCACTCTTGCTGCTCCCTGGCACCAGACATGGTCTTGTGGGTGTACCATCAGGCTCATTCAACGCTGCTATTGAACCCTTAGCAATTGACTGGTCTGATTTGAAAATTTGCTTTTCTTGAGCTTCCCCTTTCACAGCTTTCCCTTGTTCCTGCCCAGGGTTTCGGGGCTGCTGGTGTTTGGGATGTGGTGTGGAAAGGCTGTCCTGTTCTGGTTGGGAGGTGTCTCCCAGGCGGAGAAAGAGATGAGGATATTACTTAAAGGCATGCCAAAGATTTAATGCATGTATTGGGAATAGAGCAAGAATAATTTCTTGGAGGCGCTAGGTATGCGTAGCACTGCTCTGCACACAGGGGTTGAACGTGGACTTGGGGAGGGATCAACAGGAGCAAGTGATGCCAGCTGGAGACACCAGAAGCTTTTTAAAAAGAGCTTGAAAGCAACACAAAACCCAACACACTTGCATATTCCAAGCAATGCACGTAAGCAAGACTCACTTTTACATTTTTCAGAGCAGATTAGCGATTTTCTAATTAGGGAAAGAGCCGAATATTGAGCACTGAAATGGATAAGCGACTTAAAAAGAACACGGAAAATTGCAAAGTGAAATCACTTAAATCAGCCTTGTCTCCTCCCCCCTTCATGCTTGGTATGCTGTTTATCTTGGCAAATGGGGGAAAAATAAATTCCCTGGAGGTGGCACATACACATTGCTACCTGAATGCATCAGATATATCTATGCAGAGATGTAAAAGCCCCAAACTGCAGATTTTGAATCAGCCTTCTGGCCCTGCAGAAATATGAGCAGCGCTGCATCCTGGGCTGGGGCTTGGTCTGTCCATTGTACTGAGCAGCAGCTGTTTGCTAAATTCTGATCTGGATCTGGCCGTGGATTAAAAACATCCCAGTTGTTGAAGGCTATTTGGCCCTTTGAGCGGCTCGAAGCTCCGCGCCTTTGTGAGAGAGCAGAACATCGCCTTGGTTGTGATGCTGAATGAGTTCCTGGGGCAGCTCCTTCCTGGATGCTGCCAGACAGCTTTTGAGACCCAAAATGTTGTTGGCCATGTGCTTCTAGCAGAAAGCATACTTGAAAGGCTAAAGGCTTGTTTTGCTTGTCAGGCCTGAAGCCCTTCACCTTTTCATGCCTTAGATTCGCCATCCACAAAATGGATCTAGGTTGGTGCCTGGGCTTTGGAAGGGGCCACCTCTGGAGAGGTGCAGAAGGCAATTTACCCCAGGAAATCTTTTCTTATGCCCTTGTTACCCCAAAGATAAAGGTTAAGGAAGTGTTAAGAACTGTAAGGATGCGGGGCAGGGAGTGTATCTTGCTGTGCACGCAGGCAGCACTCGGCACGCTGCAGCCACTGCTGGACCATAAATAAATGTTAGTGGGCACTCTCTCTCCCAAAGCACCTATCACTGCTGCCATCCATGTGGAAAGAGGAAAGTAAATAGATTCTTGGATTGTCTTAAAGGCAGAGGGAATAGGATAGGATCAGTCTATTGGATTTGTTGAATAAACTACAAAAACCAAGATATAATTCTCTGCAGATGCAAGGTAATGGACTATGTTGTATTTTGCATTTCAAGCACCGAAGCATTCAAACCAAGCTGTCAAAAACTGGTGGGCTTGTTTGAATTAACCATGGCTGAACTGGGCACAATATTTTTATGACTTATTTATGCTCCAGTAGAATTTATGCCTGGCTGCAGCACACGTGGTGCGCACTGCTTGCCCAGGGAGGTGTGCTCTCTGCCCCACCGTGCTTACAGCAGGAATTACATACCAGGGAGCCAAAAAGCTGCTTTTATCTAAAAAGCTGACCACGCATCTGGGATTGCATCAGTGGTGTCCCAGAGAAAGGAAGGTAGCTTGCTGGGTGGAAGCTCCTGGCGTAAACCCAGCCAAGATCTCTCCTGTGTTTTGATGAAAACTTCCATCCATCAGCATGCCTTGGTTTGTTGGCAGCTCCACGGAGGCTGAGGACAGCCCCCTCACCCCCCCCCCCAGCTCTTACCCCTTGTCTGGCTGAGATGCTCTAGTGGTAAGATGTTACAACCCAGAAAAAACAACCTTGTGCTGGCAGGCATCGGTGCTGCTTGTCCTCTTCCCTGGTCCTGTGAACAAACACTAAAGTGTGGTGCTCTGTTTTTGTCCTGCAAGGGTGTAAAGTGTCCGGGAAATATTTTTAAAGGGGCCCTTGGTACTGACCTAAAGATAGGTAAGAGGGATTTGCGCATTCCCTGGCAGCTGTGGGAAAGGGGAAACTTTTCCTTCCGTTCTCTAGATGAAGATCAGAGGTTGTGAGATGAGAGGAGAGAGGCTGGTGGTGGAACGACCCAGTGGTTAATCATGGAGTAGGCATTTGGGGGATCTAGTTTCAGTTCCTATGGGGTATTTCTAAGTATTTGGCCAAAAGCAAGCACATAAAGAAACTGAAGCACACAAACAACATGAGAAATGATCAGGCCTGCAGCAAGCTCTTGCTGTAGCTTTAAGCCATCTAAAGAAGTATCGTTATATCCTGTGAATTGTATTCAAGTTGGAAAACCTTTCCTGTGCCTCAACAGTTGCCTTGCATGTGTACAGAGCGTATAGCTCTTACAATATAGATGATGTCTTCTGGCCACTTGTAAATTAAGACAGCCTCAGAATGGTGTAAATTCTCTCTAGTGTTTGTTCCCATTTCCTCCCCCCAAAACAGCTTGAGAATTAGAGGTTTCAGCTGCATGGTTTGCTCTCTGGTGTAGGGCTGCAGTGAACACAAGATGGTACTGGGCACCTGCTGTCACAGCAGGTTTTGTGGACAAGAGATGATGTTTTAGTTACAGTTGTGTTCTCCTTTGTCTTTGGGACAGCAGATTTACAGTCTTAGGCATGTGCTAATGCTGGCAGGTAGCAAGTAAGGTGGCACTCACTGCTGAAGTCCTGTGGCTCAATTGGCCTCCAGAATCGCTCCTTGTTGGATTTACACCCAAGATAGCTGCTTCTTGCTGTACGTCACTGGTGTTGCTTTAAGCAAAGGTGAAACTGTTCGGCAAGTTTCACTTCTGTCACCTTTGTTTTTTCTGCCGAGGAAACATGGAAGGTGGGTGCGTCTCCTTTGGGAGCCACAAATGGTTTCATTTGTGATATCTCGTGCCCTTTGAGGCCAAAGGTTTGATGCCTTTCTGCTAAGTACAGCCTGATGGAGCGCATGTCTGATGCAACCTTGGTCAACAGACAGACCCTCTGGCATGGGCACTTAAGAGTCCATGGACTAACGGATTTTTTTTTTCTGTGTGTGTGCAAATCCTCACTTTCATGCACAGGCTCTGTCATGGTAGAGGGGATGGCTTTTATTCTACAAGAGGCCAACTAGGGGGACTCTGATGGGGCAGCTGTGCCTCAGCTGTGTGCTTGGGTGTCCCTTGCAGATGCAATGAAATATTGCAGCCCTTCACAACGCGTGTTGCAGTCGCCCGGCACTGCAAGCAGGGCTCTGCTGAGCTGGCCTCGACAGACCGTCAGGCAGGTGGCAGGAGAGGAGGTGGTTAGGTCAGTAATGCAGCAGGACTGAACAAAACCCAGCTACCCTGAGCTGCAGCCTAACTAACTCTTTAGAGCTGCAGCAGTCTGCCCTGTCAGCCTGCCTTCCCTGCTGCCTCAAACCTGTGGCTTTTCATTAGACATTTTATCTCTGCTAATAAGTAAAATAAGCTAGTGCCCATTCTCTGGCTCTGAAGACAAGCGGCATGGCATGGTCAGTCTCTTCTCCCAAATAACAGGTGATAGGACAAGAGGAAATGGCCTCAAGTTGTGCCAGGGGAGGTTTAGATTGGATATTAGGAAAAATTTCTTCGCTGAAAGGGTTGTCAAGCATTGGAACAGACTGCCCAGGGAAGCGGTTGAGTCACCATCCCTCGAGATATTTAGTAGACATGTAGATGTAGTGCTGAGGGGACGTGGTTTAGTGGTAACTTGGCAGTGCTAGGTTAACGGTTGGACTTGATGATCTTAAAGTTCTCTTCCAACCCAAATGATTCTATGAGTCTATGTCCTTGTGGCTGACCTCTCCTCCCCAAAACAAAGTACCCTCAACTGGACTGTCTCTCTGCCAAAATATGTTGGGGAGAGGGCTGGTGGGTCTGGGCCATGACTGTCTGCTCCGGTGTGGATGGTGGTGGGGCAGTGCTGTAGCCTGTGCTGTGGTCCTCTTTAGTTACTGGTGTAGACAGAGCCAGCAAGTCGGCAGTAGTACTGAGTCTGTAGGGCCAGGTGAGTGTCTGCACATCAGCGGGACCCTTGTGGCTGGGGACACAGGACTGGGTGCTGTTTGAAGGTGTGCCCCGCTATCTGCAGGACCTTAAGCTGTGAGGATGACCAACGTCCTTTTTCTCCAGTAGCTGAGATGCTGGCTTGCGAAAACTGGGAGGAGTACAGCACGGAGAAGTTGCAGCAAGGTCTTGCCACCTTTGTCAAGTAGCAGCCAACTTGCCCCACTCAGTGCCCAGGCGGGAAATAAACTTGCTAAATGAGTATATTTACTGCAAATGAATTTGTACCAAATCTTGTATGTACAGCAAAATCCTCTTAGATGAGCATCTGATAAAGGATTAAAACTATTAAATGATTAAAAAATCCCCTCTGCCAAATGGTGAAATATGCAGATTATACAGTGCTTTGTCGTTTTGTTTTTCCCTTTGGCTTTGCTATTCCCACCTTCCTTGCCCTGTTTGAGGGGAGGCAAGACAAGGGAGAAAGGGCTCTGCTGCAGCCCCCCGAGGCACAAGGGGTGCCAGGGAGGCTTGCAGTGCTGGGGGAGTGGTAGCAAACTCCATTACCCTGCAGGAGGAGGAGGGAAAAGGTCCTAAAACCTCTCCCAGCTACATGCTGCCTCCTGCTTTTCCGGGAAGCTGATGGATTTGTCCTTAGCGTGGAGAGCTTTCCTTGTAGGAAAGACTGGGCACGCTGGGAGGCTCCTGTGAATTTGGAAACCAAAACTGGTGAGGTCAGTGCAGGGAACAAGACTAAACCCTACACAAGGGCTATTCCAGATAGTGTAGCATCCCAGATGTGCCCACATAGGTACAGTCCCACCAGTAGTCCTCCCCTTATGCAAAATAGGGGAAGGATTGCTTTCAGGCAGCTCCTGAGGTAGCCCTCTTCACCTGAGCTGCCAAGTCTCTGGTGAGGGACTTCTCCATTCACGGGTGGGGGGACCATCAATGTTTCCTTCAGCTTTAGGACATATCACCTTCCTTGGAAAGCCTGTCTGCAGAAATGTCCTGGAACTCAGCAGCTTCCTATTATTGGCAACATCTGTGTTGCAGGTACTGGAAGGTGACCTTAGCTATGTTGGATGGCAGCAGGCAAGGAAGTGTCAGGCCATATCCCCTGTCAGAACATCATTTGGCTGTGACACAGGTGTGTCGTTGGTTGGTCTCCTTTGGGAGTGCATTGCCAAGCATTCAGGGCTTGCTAGGAGTTACTTTAGCACACAGTTTTAAGGCAATAATTGGGACAGCAATCAAAGACCTGATATCGGAGGAAAAGTGCCAAATTTTCTGTTCTATGAGGGGTCCAGCTAAAGCTCCATCTGATGCTCATCGTGTTCGAAATGCTCATGTGTGCTTTGTCCTCACCCTAAACCAGAAGGTGTGAGAAGACTTCCCTGTTATTGTGCCTGGGGTGACTCCTGGTAGCTCTTGAGAGGAAGGTTTGGTGGGAGAAGGGGTAGGGACAGGGTACAGGCCACTGTTATGACCCTGAAAGTTGAAATGAGAATGAAACATCAGCCTGCCTGCTGTGAAAGGAGGTCTGCTGTGGGCTTGAGCAGAGCCAGGATTTCCCTCGGGCTGCCTAAGGCTGCCTCCACGCTGTGGAGTTGGACCCACCAGCCAAGGGCTGCTGCTGAAAGTACCCGTCTCCCTGGTGTGCTGGGCACAGGCACTGCTCTGCCGAGGATGTTTTGGGGTCAGGCTGGATGAGATAACCGCTTCATTAGCGTAACCCTGATTAGGCAGTCAGGGACCGCATCAGAGTCCAAGTCATTAGGAGCTGTCAGCAACCAAGCGTTCAAGTGGAAGGATGGGAGAGGAGGAAGGAAGAGCCAAAGGGGCTGTTGCAGTGGTGGTGTCAGCTCAGTATTTATGAGGGGAATAAGCCTCTGGTGTTTTATGGCCCGTAAGATGCTGTTTTCTCTGGGTCTGTTTGATTAGATAGGATTATCTCAAGGGCTCGAATGGCACATCATTGATTTCTGCTCACTTTCACGGGGACATTCAACAGCCCTAATCTATACCTTCTGTTTCTGAAATGCTAAGAGGTGACAGCCACTGCTGGGGGGCAGCCTGTCCCAGGAGGGGCTGTTTGGAAGTGTGCACCCTGTATTTAGTCTGACTCCAACTCCCCTGCTTTCCTGTTCTGTGCCCTCTGTTTTGATTGCCTTTGGGCCATCACTCCCTGTCTCCCAAAATCAAGAGCTGGTAGGATGATTCTGTCTCCTTGATGTTTCAGGGAGAGCTGGACAAGAGCTGGAAAGGAAAGAGATGGGAGAGGAATTTAGCAGCTCCGAGGGCTGACCAAGAAGACCAAAAGGCCACCGTTTCTAGCTGGTATAGCACTGTGTGAATGAGTCATGGTCAGTAGCAGGAAGAAGTAGGATTATTGGGCAAGTGATGGGTTTTCCAGCTTCCTGTGCCCAAGCCCTTGTTTAGCATTCATCACCCGTGTGGAAACTTTGTAAAAATCCCGTCCCAGGTACCAAACCCTTGGAAACCTGTCCGTGTGGGTGCCAGAGTGCTTTGGTTAAGAGCAATGTAGTGGTTAAGGGCAATGTAGCATTGGCAGCAAAGTCAGGTGGGTGACCCTGACCAAGGTGAGTCAAAGTGTACTTCAGGGCTGCAACAGAGACCAGCCTCCCTCATTTCCACATTGTAGCTGCTGGCAGAATCCCGAAATGAGATGGGAAATTGCTTTTCTAGCTATTGTCCATATAGACTGGAGGCTGAGGGGTTACAGAGCAGACTTTTCCAACGGGGTAACAGTCTTCTCACCACATGCAGAGAGGTCTTTGTGCCATGGAGTCAGAGAGCAGGGCAGGAAACAAAGGAGCAAATGGACAGGCTTTTCTTTATCCTGGCCCATTAGACGTGGGAGAAACCAATGCATCTTCAGCAGCATTGGACTCAATTGCCATGAGGAAAATCTCAGAATATTTTGTGTTGCTTGACGCATGAGGGTGAAGGCAAGGGTAGCATGGAGATGTGGGGGCTTAAAGAGTCTGGAGAGGGTTTGGACAGTGATTGTATTGGAAGGATCCTGGCTTGCATTTTGGTTCCCACGTGTCTCAAGGCAGTCACCAGTGGGTGGGTTACTTCTGCCACTTCCCTGTGTGTGAGGGACAGTGGCTTGTGAGCAGAGGAGCATCCTGACCTGGTGGCTGCCGGCATCAACAGAGGGGCTGTCTGCAGGAGAGGCTGGCATGAGCTGCCGGGGCCGGCAGCACCTCTGGATGTCTCTAGTAAAGTTCAGTGACTCTGTTCCACTTGGCATCACAGAGCTGATGAACGTAACAAGCTCAGGGGGCTCTAAAAGCACCGTCCTTGTTAGCTGGTCTCCTCTGGAAGTGAAGCTGAGGGAGAGCTGGGAAAGAGGAGCAGAGTGCTCATGGCATGGTGGGAGGAGGGATGCGGGTGGCAGAGAGTTCCTGGGATGGGGCTGAACTGGGGACCTGCAGGCAGAGGAGCTGGTGTGGGCAGACAATCATTATGATGCCGCAGTGCAATTTGAGGCCAGGGAGCAGAGCGTGGAGGAGAGGGTGGCAGGACCGCTCAGACCCTGGGGTTAACTGTTCCTCCCTTGGGAACTGCATTCCCTTTAACCTTCTGCTTCATTTTTTTTGAAACCTTTGAAGCCTTTTTTCTCCCAGTTCATCTGAAACAGAGACACTTTTTTTTTTTTTTTTTTTTTTTTTAATTTAGGGGG